>SSNS01000740.1:7282-90121 GCA_006937985.1 Aphyosemion australe | reverse complement strand
ACACACACACATGCACACACACACACTCACACACACGCACACACTCACACACACACACACTCACGCACACACACGCAAACACACACACGCACTCACATACACACTCACACACACACGCACACTCACACACGCACACACACACACCCACACACGCACATACACACACACACACACACGCACACTCACACACGCACACACACACACCCACACACGCACTCACACACACACCCACACACGCACTCACACACACATGCACACTCACACACATGCACACACACACACACACAGGTGAACTTGACTCATAAGGAAAAGCCTTTGATCCTTTGATCTTTAATTGTTTATAATTAGGCTTAACGAGCCGTCTGCAGGTGTTAACGACCTGTCTGCATGTACTCACAGTCAGCTTCAGCTGTTAGATGTTAGTTCGGAGGCTTCGAACGTCTCATCGCCATTCGAAAAGTATTGCACCGATTTGAAAAATTCCAAAAGCGTCAGCATCAGAAGGCTTTGGTGGTGCTATTTTGAAATTTTTGTGTGCCTACCTAGAATATTTGTAGGAGATATGAGGAGACAATTTCAGCTGTCTGAGAGAGACCAAAGCAGAAAATGCCTGTTTTATATGGGAGGAAAATGTGGCTGAATCATCCTTCTGACGCTTGTAACTCAAGAACCGTAACAGCTACAGCTAAAACGAGGACATCCCATCGAAGCAGACGAGTAAAACTACTGTTTTTGAGTAATTGATGAGTGTACCCTAAAAAATGTGGTCGTAGCAGATTTTTGTTTAGAGAAAATCATCAGAATCTGGAGATCGCCTGTTCTGCAGCTCCAAATGTCAAATTGCAGGTCTCGAACGTCTCCTCACCATTCGAAAAGTATTACACCGATTCAAAAAATTCCAAAATCGTCAGCGGCTGAAGGCTTTGATGGTGCTCTGTGTGAATTTTTGTGTGCCTATCTTTAATATTGTAGGAGATATGACGAGTACAGTTTAGCTCTAAGACAGCGATCGAAGCACCTGAGCTGAGAAAAAATTGAATGGCTGCCAATGGGAGAAAATCTGGCTGACTCCTCCTTCTGAGCCTCGTAGTGCAAAAACCGTGGCAGCTACAGCAAAATCGAGACCATCCCATCGAAGCAGACAAAAAAACCTACTGTTTTTGAGAAAATTACGCGTCTACCCCAAAAGATGTGGTCGTAGCAGAATTTAGTTTTCTGGATTGAGATCTGGAGCTGTCTGTTACAGTGGGAAAGGCATGACCATATATGGGACAGCACAACTCAGCTGCTGGAAGGAGAAATATTTTAAAACCTTTCCAAACTAGTTAACGCTACGACCACAATTTTTGGAGTACGTCCATAAATTATAGCTCAAAACGGAGTAAAATCCGTCAGCTTTCATCCAGCGCAAGTCTCATTTCCATGGGTTCTACGGTTCTCTCATGGCACTTCCTGAAGTCGAGCAAAGTCTGTTTTTGGCCCTATTCTTTTGAATGGAGGGAGGAGGAGAAAGTCCTGAACTTTCCAAAATCGTACCTCAAGTTTAACCTGTGATTATAGAAAAACCGTAAAAGATATCAAGAAGCTGATTAATCAGATAAGAGCTGAATGTGTTCTGAGCTTGTTAAAGGTTGAATGAAGTCTCTAAGTTGAAGTATGCTGAAGTAGTTAAAGTTCAAACGAGCTGAATGATTTTCTGAAAATTTGAAGGATTTGAAGCTTTTCCCATTCATTTCAATGGGCTGAAAAAGCACAGAAAAAGCTGAATATCTCCTAAAATATTAAACGTATCAATACCAAAAGTAATAGGCGGAAAGAGCTTAATGAGCTGAACGTTTTGATACCAAACTTGCTGAAATAGCTGAAAATTTTAAGGAGTTGAAAAGGTCCAAAAAAGCGTACGGAAAGCGGAAGAAGAAACAATAATAAAGAGAAACAGGAAAACAATAGTTTGAATGCTTAACAGCATTCAAACTAATTATATAGAAAGGATCTTGTATATATTTATAATAGTTAATAGTTATATATATATCTATTCCCATCAATTACAGGATCAATTACTATGCATGTGCTTTTGCCTTCATGGCAAATGTTCAACATGCTAACATATGCAGCCATCCTATTGAAAGTGTTACTACATTACAAAAAAGCAAATCAAAGTAGTACAGGACTAATTAACCACAAAACAAAGCGAGCAGACAAAAAACAAAAATGTGACCCACGCTGACAAAATCAGTTGCAATGAGGAAATGTTCAAAATGGAGTTACTATTATTATGTTAGATTCTCCTTTTTAAAACCTTCAAAATGATGTATGGTTTGTTGGAATCAGACAAAAAAATGACAGTTACATCCATTAGAAGTCAGCAAAGTTGGAAGTTTCTATTGCTCTAGCTCTTATGGAAAAATTAAGATTTACAAAAAATAACGTCGAAATGTTTAAACAGCCACATGTTACTGCTAAGCAGCTTAAATGAGTTTTTCGTTTAAGAAGGTTGAGTGTTTATCTGTGTGTCTCTGTGTGAGAGTGAGTGTGTGTGCGTGCGTGTGCTAGTGTGTATGAGTGTATATCTATGTGGGGGTGTTTGGATGGGGTAAAAAAACAGGCTAGGGTACAGTTTTAGGGTAAAAAACAGCATTAGTAAAAAAGTTGAAAACTTACGGTGTTTTGTCATTTGCAGAAGCTGCTCCTGGATGCCGTCATTTCAGATGCTGGTGCATAGCCGTCGTGCTTTTATGATAGGCCATTTCCATTTTACAAAGCCAGCCAATGACTGAATCGTTTCCTTTTCTGTTAAAATAGTCCCATACTTTTGAACTGCGAGTTTGGGTGGAGTGATTAGAGTCGACTGCCTCACTCATGTTGCCACCACTCGCTGCCGCCATGTTTGTTTTGAAAGTGATGACGCATCAACACACATTTTTTTGTGTCAACATATTTTACGCGTCGACGTAATCAATTACGTCGACGCGTCGTCCCAGCCCTAGTCCATTCTCCAACATTTCTGAACTTATTTGTTCAAACAAATAAATAAACTAAGCCCTGGAACTGTGGCACACATATTTTACTCTAAAGCTACTCCAAAGACATTAAAAGCTAATTTATGAACCTATTGTGGATTTTTAAATTGAAGGCATTTTTGTTTGATCATGTTTATTGTAATAGAACAAATTTGCTATTTTTCTTACCTAAATTAAAGCAAGTGTTCAAACAGTACCCTGTCGGAAATATTTTAGCATATTTTCTGTGAAGGGGTATGCTTTTAAATTGATCTATTTTATCGGTAAATAACTTCCAAAATGTATGAATTGTCAAAATGGTAAAAATCGTGATAAAATCGAGATCGTGATTTTGCAAAAAATAAATTGTGATATGATTTTTTTTTCCATATCGCCCACCCCTACTCGATAGTATTCGTGTCCCCTTCGTTCCCCTTCAGAACCTCCTCATCGAGCTCAACCAGCAACAGCCAAGCATGAGTGCTCCCCCCGCCCGCTTGTTGGGTGGAGGTCCGCCTCCCAGACTATCCAAGACCCTTTATAAGACACACTGTGCTGGCAAATCAGCGTAATATTACCTCAACCATGTGTCTTATAAACGCACATTAAGCCTTGACGCAACAGAGGGTGGCGTCATGATCACGTGATGAATTAATGCCGAGATCCGGCTGGGAACTATTGAAAATGAAAGTAAACACAGGCATAAGTTTCGTTTAGTAAAAACAGAATCAGATGAGATGATCAACTGGAGCGATGAGCACCGGGAGCTTTTCTCCATTACAGCTGCCTGCAGCTCAGATCATCTGACAGCTCACAGGGACACTGCATCCCCGCCACCACTCCTCGGATCCACGTGTCCCTGAACGCCACCTTCTTCCATTCTCCCAACTCCTTGTTCCCTGCTACGCTTCGCTCAGCGGAGCCGACACTAATATATCCCTCCACTGCATACTGTAACCCTTTTTGCCTCGATCTGGATGATATTGAGGAGGAATTGCTCCAAAAAATGTCGCTGACACGCATCTGTCTACTTCTTTCCATCGCGGAAATCTGCCGAGCTGGTCAGTGTTTGACCCACTTATTGTCGAACTTAGCAACAGTAACTAAGGGGGGCGGGGCTCGGTGAAAGGTCAAATAAATGGTAAATGGCCTGTATTTGTATAGCGCCTTCTTAGGGTTCTACAACCCCCCAAGGCGCTTCACAACACAATCAGTCATCCACCCATTCACACGCTGGTGGGGATGAGCTACATCATAGCTACAGCTGCCCTGGGGCGCACTGACATTGGCGGGGCCTGCCGTACACTGGCGCCACCGGTCCCTCCGAACACCACCAGCAGGCAAGGCGGGTTAAGTGTCTTGCCCAAGGACCCGACAAGGACAGACTGAGCGGGTCGCGAACCTGCAACCTTCCGGTTGCAAGGCGACCACTTAACTCCTCTGCCACCATCGCCCGTAATTAGGCTAAAACTAATCGATCCCTGCCCAATAGATTGCTACAGCAACTACAGATATATAACATTTGAATTTCTTTCTGAGCTAATGTCTATTTTACTGTTTTCCTTTTAAAGCTGCTTAAAATTTCTGGAGCAAAGTTTGTGTCAACAGCTCGATTAGAAAAACCCTTACTGAAAAAATGTGTCAAACACTTATTTTCCTTGCTGTATAATGTTTGATGACTTGGTGATAACCTGATATCAATTTAAAGAACCAGTGAACATTAAAGATTGACAAAACTAGTGATTTGCATTATATCATGATATATCAATATCAACTGATATAAAAAAAATTAATATCATGATAGGAATTTCTTCCATATCGCCAAGCCATATTATGGGGCCTCATTTATAAAACTTGCTTAGGGCTAGGGTTAGGGTTCCATGTTAGGGTTAACCCTAACGCAAAAAACAGGGTTTAAAAATTGCGTAAGTCGTTTTCTACAGAAACGTGAGTCATATAGAAAAGAATCACCCCCTTCGAAAGTCTTAAATGGAAACACAAACAAAAATACATCCTTTAATACGTTTTACTTACCCAATGTAACCTATTACAGCCAACTGAAAAATATCACAAATATAGTTCAGAAAATGTTTCTAAAGTAAAAAAACAAGATCTAACCTGGAAATTTGCCACAGTTGACTTTTGTTTGCCAGAAATGTCACCCAATGTCTGGAGTGACTGAATCAGGTGAATTTGTGGCTAAAGACAGATTTCTAAATATCAAGACCTACATCACATACACTGTGATAAAGCCCCAAATATTGCAAAATTAATTTTAGGTCCGTTTCCCCAGCCATGTTGTGATACATTTATAACCACATACAATGATTTTAAAGAAAAGACCAAACATTATAAACATCACAAATATATTGAAAATGTTTTGATTCAAAGACAAATGAATAATTTTTATAATATGAAAGTTTCTTCCCATCACTTACCAGACTATTCCCTGTGCTCCGGACCCGATGGGTCTGAGGTTCTGGTAGCGCTTTAAAACTGTAAAAGTAGAATCCCCCACATCTATACTGTAGTACTCCTTTTCACGCTTGTTGCGGTTCATGGTAAAGCCTTGGAGGAACGCCTGGACCGGGCATCCAAAAAGGCTTTCCTTCTCAAGATCTGCAGAAGAAAAGGAAGAGAGAAAAGAGTGAATCAATAAAATCCGAGATTCCCAGGATTACTTTTGACATATTTTTCCTTCATGTTTGGAGCAGTTACTGAAGTCCATCACTTCCAGATGTCAGCTGAGTGAATAAACTGGTTCCACGTGTCAAGAACCAACATTCAGACCAGTTTGGACGAGAGCCAATGAGGATGTTTTTTGTTTTATTTTCATCTCGACAGCAAACAGTGAAGAGATAATCCAAGTGTTTGTCATGCTCAGCCGTGGTGGGGGACAAAATCTCAGTAGGACCATGAAACCAGAGTCAGTTTATGAATCATGTGATGCATTTGTGAGGAGATAACTTTAAATCCACATTTCCTTGTTTTCTCAGTTTGTTATAAAGCTCATCTGTTGGTTTCTTTTAGCTTCTACAAACTGCTAGAAAATAATTCTTATTGTGATGTCACAATAAGGGAAATTAGAATCCCCCAATGCTGGAAGAGCAGCAGCTCTACTCCGAGCCCCTCCCCTCATAGCAGCTCTAGCCAAATGGGCGTGGCCAGCAACAGCTTGTTTTCTTAAAGTGACAGAGTCCTGAAACGGCTCATTCTAAAAGGTACTGCATCTGTCAAGAATAAAGCTGCCGAGATCCCTTTGTAGCCTTTTTTGTAAGACACATCATACTGGCAAATCAGCGAAATTTTACCGCAACGGTGTGTCTTATGAATGTGCCATGGCAGCATGACGTTGCGGGAATTTTGCGGCATTCGTGCCGCCACGCTTGATAGTAATATTACCGCAACGTCGGACTTGTGAATGCACATCACGCCTTGGCGCAACAGGGGGTGGTGTCATGATCACATGATGAATTAATGAATGAATTAATGCCGAACTCCGGCCAGCACCTATATTGAAAATAAAAGTAAACACGGGCATAAGTTTCGCTATTTTAAACAGAACCAGCTGAGATGGTAAACTGGAGCGATGCAGAGCTCCAGGAGCTTCTTTCCCTACAGCTGGAGCTCAGATCATCAGATCATCTGACAGTTCACGGGGACGGTGGAGGACAGACGCCTTTAGGAGCGGATTGTCAAAAAAAATTAACGAGCGCGGCTTCGATTGCAATAAAAGCAAGTTATGTCCAAGATACACAGAAGTCCGCGACCGCCCCTATACCCCTTTTATACCGCCATCGTGTAATCTTTTATAAAAAGGACACGATTGCGCCACATTACCGCCACGGTCTGAGCTCTTATAAACGACCTTATGCTCCCAGATGCCGCCTCGGCGTTGCGGCAAATTGGCGGCATTGTTTTATAAAAGAGGCTTATGAGAGAGGAATTTAAAGCAAAGAACTTCATCAACATGTTTTTATAGCCCATACAACTATTATAACTTGTTTGGGAGATCTCTAATATGTCCCCTTTAAATAAAACTTCAGGCCAATGTTTACAGTAAAATTTGTGATCGTGAACTAAAACAGTGTAAAGGTTTAGAAACAGTTTATTAAGAATAGTGACACGAACAACACAAACAGGACTTTTGTAGAGATGCACCACTTATCAATTCTTCTACAGTTGTGGTCTATTGATAAAGACTCCAATTTACCTCAAAGGTCTATAATTACCAGAGTAATAGTTTTTATTTTCATTTTTTGTTAACTTGAAGTTTTACTAGAAAGAGGGTTTCTTTTTACAATTGGAAATTGTTCTTTGAGTCTCTATAAAGCCTATGAAACGTTGTTGGTGCTCAGCCCAGAAGACCTGACAAATGGCCAAACAACCCATAAAGCCCTACAGTGGAAAGACTGGGTTGCCTCACCCACTCGGCCAGGACATGAATAGCTGCATGCTGATTGGCCAGTTTACCCTGAAGCCTCTTTTAAAAAACAATGCCGCAAAGCTGAGGCAACATCTGGGAGCCATAGGTCACTTATAAGTGGTCAGACAGTGGTGGTAATTTGGCACAATTGTGTCATTTTTACAAAAGACTACGTGATGGCGGTATAAAGGGGTATGGGGGTGGTCTCTGCATTGCGTTGTCACATACTTCCCTTTAACTTGAACACAACTTGCTTTTTAAGCCATGCTCCTTAAGGTTTTTTACAAGCCACTCCTAAAGGTGTCTGTCCTCCACAGTCCGCGTGAAGTGTCAGATGATGTAAGTTTGACTTGACAGCAGAAGCTAAATGACCAAGTTGTTGACTAAACAGAGGAGCCATGCTCTCAGGGGCAATGATCAAACATTCATGCTTTTCAGAGTTTAACTGAAGGAAGTTATCTTCTAGCCAGCTAGTGACTGATCGCTGATAGGCGTTCAGCTAGTTTATAGAACTCAGAATCCTTAAAGGAGCAGTACAGCTGAATGTCATCTGCATATAGGTGATCATCATGAAAAGCATCAATTATCTATCCAAGAGGGTGTATATATAATAAAAACAGGAGTGGACCTAAAACAGAGCCTTGGGGTACCCCACAAAACAGATCGGTGGCATCTGACATAATGTGGTTTATACAGACACTGAAACTTCTGTTAGAAAGGTACGATCTGAACCAGTCTAGAACAGTTCCAGAGATTCCCACCAAGTCACCAAGTGCTGTGATCAACAGTATCAAAAACTGCAGAAAGATCCAACAATACTAAGACTGTAAATTCCCCGTTGTCTGCAGCCATCATGATGTCATTGGAAACTTTAATCAAAGCTGTTTCTGTTGAATGATTTTTACGAAAACCTGATTGGAATTTATCAAAGCTGTTGTGAAGTTCCAGAAAAGTAATCAGTTGATCGGCCACAACTTTTTCTAAATTAAATGGCAATTTAGAAATGGGTCTGTAATTACTAGGCTGAGAGGAGTCCAAACTGGGTTTTTTAAGGATCGGTTCAACAACTGCATGTTTGAAAACGGAAGGTACCGAGCCAGATTGGAGAGAGAGATTAATAAAATCCACAATGCATGGGCCAATTTGGTCAAAGACCTTAAGAAGCAAACCAGTAGGGAGAAAATCAACAGGGCATGAAGTTGGTTTCATGTGTAGTTTTGTGTTGAAAATTAGGGCTCCTGCTGTAAAAGGCACTCTGTTGCAGGAAGCACATCGATACAAGGGAAACATCCCTGAGATGCCCAAAGATGTGCCTTTCTAACTTTAATCACAAGGTTGGGGGTTTTGTGGCACATACTTGTCTAAATCTCCTATATGTTTTAAGTATTTCTCAACAAAAAAATAATAAATAAAAAAATTATATACATATATATATATATATATATATATATATATATTAGGGGTGGGTGCATTTCATCGATGTGGCGATGCATCGCAAAGCTTCACGAGAGGATTCATAATCGATTAATGAACGCCGATGCTTAAGAAAATAAATAACGTGAAAGCTTTGTTGCAAAGCCGGTACTAAAAGAGCCTTATCAAATGTAAGTTATTTGTTTTTGTGTAAGGAAGATGCTTTTTACTGGCGCACAATGTGGTAATCTAGGTGCTGTGGAGGAAAATAGAGGAACCAGCAGAAACGGTCCAAAGTTTGGGATCAAACGCGCAGCTACGGGCAGATTGGCTAATGCTAACTAAGCTAGCGGATAGCAGACTCACGCCGTGGGTTACAATAAAACACGATGCTCTTGGAACTAAGAATGACTAAACTCTACAAGCGGAAGAAAAGTCCCACCATCCTGTTTATTCGTAGCTGTCTGCAGCGCTATGGAGCAGAGCCACAGCAGCTACCGGGACTCACGTTGTTGTTGCTACGAGATTGCGCAACACACCGCTCCAGGACTATGGCAAGCCATTGTAGTATTTAATTCACAAACACTTCTATCTGTGAACGTAATTTAAACTGGATTAATGCCAACCCGTACATTATAGACGTGCCACCATTACATTGTTACCAGTAGAAATGAAATGTTATTCAATATCTCAAAAGCTGTAAGACAGTTGAGGTGATAGCATGTTGTTTTGCATGTTATTGAACTGTTTTCTAATGTTCTGTTGTTAAATAAAGTAAAGGAAGGAGAGAAAAAATGTTTCCCTAGCAGGTTTTAAATGTTTAAAGCTTTCCCTGATCGAAGTTAAGTTGGTCAAAGTGCAAATATTTACACAAGTTATACAGTCATAAAATAAGATTTTGTCTTTGAAAAATAGTTAAATGTAAAAAAAAAAGTATTTACTTACTGGAACTGCGTTAATTGATAGGTTATTTATTTACAAATGTAGACAAAGAAGAAGACAATCAATCTCGTATGAAAAAAAAGCATTAAAAATGTCAATAATCGAAGAATCGTGGCACCAGTAATCGAATCGAACCAACAACCATTATAATCGAAGCATCGAAGCATCGAAGCTCCCATAATCGAAATCGAATCGAATCGTGAAGTACCCTTTTTGGAACACCCCTAATATATATATATATATATATATATATATATATATATATATATATATATATATAGTTCAAGGATGAATCTAGACATGGAATCATCATCATCATCTTTCACTCTGCAGCCTAATTAAAGCCTCGGTTCACCAGCTTAAGACATACTTAACGTCAGAAAATCAAACCAGTCATGCATTCAACACCAAAGGGAGGTTCATCAATTATAACGATTACTGCAGCTGTGAAATCCATCGTCTGACCCGGAAGAGCTGTAAACTCAGGCTATGTGAAACCCAAAGGTCAGGGTGAAGGAGCGCTGATGGAGGCAGATGCGAAGGATGAAGATGACAAATCATTAGTCTGGTTTGGAGTGTTGAAGTGAGGAGGTAAGCTCAGGGGTGATAGCTTCATGTTGACATGATTACTTATAGGTACCTCTTCTTTTCTTTTGTTTTTCAGCTTCAGCACTGGGGACTCACCAAACTTAACTGAGTGGCACCAATAACAGTAAGAGGAACTATGACTCTAAATGACTGCTCCATTTCTATCGCTGAAGATGCATCTGATGTGAGCTTTTAATCCAAATCTGGAGCTGCCTGAAGGCATCACGTCTGCCTTTCTGCTCTAAACACAATCCCTCCTGTGCCCCCTTCTTCCTCCACAAGCCTTTCATCCATTCCCCTTCTGACTCCTGCGCTATTCGCTTCAACTCTGATGAAAGCTCCATCTTCTCCCTCTTTGCTAAGCAACACACTCAGAGATGAAGAAAGTGTTCCCCTTCAGTATGAGGCATACTGTTGAGTGTTTGGTTCATATAAACACAGCAAACACTTGACCAGCTGTGATCCACATTGATTCTGATCAAATATGTCACATAGATCTTCTGAGGATATCCTGCTCTACAGCAAAAACACAACAAGCTAGCAGAGTTTTGGGAAGTGGGTGTTTCAGCTGAGTTTATGGGATGTAATATCACCAGTTTCCTTAACATCCATCAAGCATGATCTATTACCCAAAGTGGGTTGGGACATGCAGATTTGAGGAAATGCATCTTCCTTATGATGACCCTGAGTTTGTCATGCAGGCTGAACATGAAAATAGTCTCCTCCACCTATCTCCTGCATTAGCTTCTGATAGAAAATAGACAGTGAAACTCTAGGATTAGAAAATCCTGACAGATTTACGTCACACTGTCACTTAACATTCATGGACTCACCCATCTTGACTCACGATGGGGAAGGCTGTTGTTGGTTTAGCGTCTAGGAAACAGCAGAGAACGTCTGGGCTAGTAGAAGCTAACCGTTAGCATTAGCAACTCCACCACACAGCAGAACTCCTCCAGGCTTGTGTTATTAGTGGAGATAAAACATCAACGTTGCAGAGCAAACAGAGTCAGTGGTAGAGTCGTGTTGCTGTTAGCCAATCAGAGGAGAGATGTCCACATATCAGGAAGTAAGACTCCAGATCCTGCTGTCTGATGTCGCTCACTTCGGCCCAATCCCAATACTCGCACTTGCACCCTTGCGCCCTTCAATTGCGCATTCCCGTCCAGGGGTGCGAGTGCGTAGGGTGTCTCGGTTCTCAAGTGTGGAAGTTGACCACGCCGATTTTGCACCCTTAATCCGCAATTCGCCCCAAGTCTGTATCGATGCGGACTTCGGGCAAGGGTATTACCCACAATTCATTGCTGGGTGGGAATTTTGAGAAGAAGGCGGAGCAATGGCTCAAGTGCCTTTTCTGAAAACATGTATTTTCAAGTGGAAGAAATTCATTTTAAGACGATTAATGATATTTATTCATGCTCTGAATGTTTTGGACTAAGATATAAATGTGGACAGCAATTAATTTAAATTTAGTCAAATAATTGTTTGTTTGAAAGCTGTTAATAAAGATTGCTTAAAAAGCACAAACAGCGACCGGCATCCCAACATGCGTCGCGGTCGATGACGCAATGCTCACGGTCCCAATTTGGCAATTATTTGCATACTTTTGTACTACGCACTCGAAGCCTTACTGCACACTTCCTCCAAGTGCACTTCACATAAGACCGTAGGGCCCAGTGCGAGTATTGGGATTGGGCCTTCTAGTGCCTGAAACTGGTGCACCAGTGATTTTCGTTCCCAGAGTACAACTTTCAAGGCATTCATTCCTACTAGAGACCACTGCAAACAAGTGTTCAACACCTTTACAACATTTTTTCATGCCTCTTAACAACATTCCAACACAGTATAGTTATAAATACACTGCCTTGCCAAAAAAATGTCATCACCAAGTAAAAGGTCACACACTAATATTTTGTTAGACCTTTAGCTTTGATTACAGCACACATTCTCTGTGGCGTTGTGTCAATCAGCTTCTGCAACGTCACCAGATTTATTTCCATCCAGTGTTGCATTAATGTGTCACCAAGATCTTGCATTGATGATGGTAGAGTCTGACCGCTGCACAAAGCCTTCTCCAGCACATCCCAAAGATTCTCAATGGGGTTAAGGTCTGGACTCTGTGGTGGCCAATCCATGTGTGAAAATGATGTCTGCATCTTCATGCACCATGCTAATCCTTCACCATGTTTGTAACGCAAAGAAGAATGCAACAAAACGTTATTTTTAATAATATAGCCTCTTTTTGTGATTGGAGCTGAAATCAACATTGAAACACAAATTTCACTAATCATTCGGCTGTAAAATATAACACACAAGATTTTAAACAGCTTCATGCTGAGCTCTTTACCCTTTCAGACAGTTTCAGCTTCTGTCACTGCAGGTTTTCACAGCTAAAATAACCTAACGCCTTTTCTTGGTGACGTTTAACCTTTTTTAACGAGCAGAAAAATGTCAGCTGAATTAGTTAGACACTTCTGACGTGCCTCTTACAAGTTGTCCCATTAAATACACTTGATGTTAGATTGTTTATGTGCATCTTGATTATGAGGAAGTCCTAAAGACCTCACGGGCAGCGAGCATGTTCTCAGCAGTATCAGGGTGTGAAAATGATGCTCAGCATTCTGACGGAGCGTGTTGGGATGTTACCATCAAATGTTGGGAGGCTGAGACTAATCACAATGCTGCTAGAGTCCAACGGAGAACACTTGAAGGATCAGTAATCAGCACAAAAACACGTGAAAGTTGCAGCTTGATCACAGATATCCCATCAGCCACAGTCGTTACGACTATTAGCCTGTTGTCTTCGATAACCATGCGGAACGAAAGCCAGATGTGGCTTTAGAACTGGAAGTCCGGTCCAGATCCTGGCCACCAAAGCTGCCCATCACACATCCTCTCCCAGGGGCTGCTGCAGGTTTGTCCGTCTCGCTCAGAATGCAGCCAGATTGTTACAAATATCAAAAAGCTCTGGCTTATTCACGCTACCGTGACTAAAGTCCATCAGCAGCTTTGGATTTTTCTCCTTACAGAAGAACGCCCGTTCAGAGCGCCGGCTGACATGAGCTGAGTGACGATTCTCCCCTGGATGTCTGGAGGGAACCATCAGGAGTATTTACGCTAAAACATCCCACCAAGCCTGAACCTCGGGGATGTTAATGATATTTTATGGTTGACTAATGTGCAAGGGATTAAAGGAAATGACACCTGGGGGGGTTGAAGCCAACAACAACAAACAGCAGCAAGAAAAATTTCCCTTAGGGGCGCACCGATTGCAGTTTTTGGCCGATCACCGATCTTGAGAAAAACCTGATTTGCCGATACTGATTTTATCTGAACTAAAAGCTGATTACATCAATGTTTCAATTATCTTTTATTGAGAAAACCAATATGAATACTCATGAAACAACACCAGCTTCAACTGGACATGAGGTCATGTTCTCAAATATAAATGAACATATTTAGTAGAGCTGGGTATTGATTCAAATTTCAAGAATCGATTCGATTCCGATTCTGAAGGGTTAGAATCGATTATCACGATCCGATCCAATTCAATCTGTTCCAATTCGATATTGATATGGGTTAGTGCTATTACAGGGCTGTACAGTGCAACATATATGTCGCACGTGTGATGAAAAAAACGCTCTGTACGATAAACAATTTTTAGACGTAGCACTCGTGCTACATCTTTTCAAGTTACTTTTTCCCCCAGAACTTTATAGAACAAATGTAAGTTATATGTTTTTGTGTAAGGAATATGCTTTTTACTGGTGCACTGCGTTGTAATCTAGGTGCTGTGGAGGAAAATAGAGGAACCAGCAAAGATACAAAGGAAGAAACGGTCCAAATTTGGGATCAAACGCGCACCTACGGGCAGATTGGCTAATAATGCTAAAGCTAGCGGGTTAGCACGCTACGATCAAGTGGGTTTCCAAAAAAACACGAGGATAGTAAAACTAAGAATGACTAAACTCTACAAGCAGAAGAAAAGTGCCCACCATCTTCTTAGCATTCTGCAGCGCTATGGAGCAGAGCCGCCGCACAGCAGCTACCGAGAGTTACGTTGTTGTTACGAGTTGCGCAACACTCCAGGGCTATGGCAAGCCGTTGTAGTATGTAATTCACAAACGCTTCTATCTGTGAAAATAATTTAAACTGGATTATTGCCAACCCATACATAATAGACATGCCACCATTACATTGGTATCAGTAGAAATTAAATATTATTGTTATTAGCATTTCCAGTAGCTTACTACTGAACATGTTAATGAAATACATTAAATTCTACTGATCAGAGTTTATTTAGATATGTTATTTTGACAAAGATGAGTGATATTAATACAAACCTTAAATGTTACTGAAATGTAGGTCAATTTTTCCATAAAATATGAAATAACTATTGATCAGATGGGAACGAGGGAACTAGACAACACCAAATGAATACATATTATTGAGCCTTTTATAATAAGAGCCTCATAATTTAGTTGTTTTATTTCATATTTTAGCAGCAGACCACAATCTCAATTCACTTTAAACATTGTCAAATAGAATATTTGATTGACAAATTATTCAATATAATATTTGAATACTAAAATATTCCATAACTGCAGCCCTATTTCAGACCTTTAACAGAACAGGAAAACAAACCATGCCAACAAGAAGAAACAAAAACACAAACTGCACCAAACCAAGGTATGGCTGAGAGGGCAAAAGTTTACAAGTACAACCCTACAGTGTTGTGCCTAAATTAGTTCATTGAACGTTCATAAATTTTTTTGTGACCGTGCTCGTATTTTGCCTGATGAACATTAAAATAAACGGGTTTATGAACGGTGCTCTCTCACAGTTCGAGAGCTCCAGATCTCCACGGCACTAAAGCCTTAGCTAAAACATCCTGTTAACCAGACTTCATAAAAAGTAGACCCAGCAAATGCGGCCGCTATAGGCAGCAGCGGTCGGTGCGGCATCTCCTCTTCAATGTCTATGCTGTGGAGAACGAACCTCTGTAATGAACAAATCTACACTCATTTTAATAAATGAAAATGTTTTTATAATTTACACTGACAAATAAACATGTCTGAAGATATTTCAAAATCAGAATCAGCTTTATTGCCAAGTACGTGAGTGAGACTCACATTACCAAGAATTTGCATCGCTTGTTATTGTGTTTTCATTATGCACTACTAGTGTTTGTCAGTGTGTTTAAGTAATTATAACAACTACTTTTGGTTTTTAGAGATTATAACAGAATTTTTATGCCGGTGCTACAAGATTTTGGTCTGTGCTACAAAACCTACAACCTTTGTAGCACCGGTGCTATAAGATAAAAATGTTAACGTACAGCCCTGGCTGTTAAAACATTTTTTTGAGCTGTTACCTTAACTATATGCCCGTAATTCAATGGTGCAGCACTGGGTGAGTTACAGTTTCCCGGGTAAAACTGTATTAACCCTTTCAGACGTAAACCTTAAAACAGCCTTCTGGACTTTTCCTTCCTATTTTAGCTGTAAAAAGGACCAACTATGTTAAATAATTAAATCGATTTTTGGACTTATGAATCGAATAAATTTGATTCTTGACATTTTTATTAAGAATCAATTCAGAATCGATTTTTCGATTTTATCAACACAGCACTAATATTTAGCATTGCTGTTTGAACTACAAAATCATATTTGTTCCTTTAGACTTTCATTTTTCTAATTTTGAAAACAAAACTTTTGTACCTGTTTTGACACACTCCAAAAAAAATATTCTATATCAAAGATTTGCTTCAACATTAACTAGGGGTGCACCGATTGCAGTTTTTGGCCGATCTTGAGAAAAACCTGAGATCGAGGCCAATAGACCGGTCGGCTGATCTATCGGCGGACGTTTACTGGCTAATTTCCCTAGTATGGATTTCAAATAAGACATGCAGGTGTTCTAATTACCAAAAATATCAAAAGTCTGCTTTTGGGGGTAGTTGACATTTGCCTGTTCATGTCCTACTGCTTACCAAGCAGGAAAATAATAGGAGCGTTTCAAAAAGAGTTTTCTTTTTCCTCGCATGAGCTGCAGGGCCTCGTTCTGGTATCGCTGGACTTATGAACACATTTAAAAACTTTGCAAGACAAATTTCCTCTGAATAGAAAGTTATTTTAAAAATTGTCACCTGGGATTCAGGTTCAGGAAAGCTTTTGATTAGAGATGACAAAAGTGAGTTGATGATAGTCCAGTCTGAACCCGAGAAATCCCACTGTACTGTGGGGTGGAGGGTCTACTGGTGCCAAGCAACAATAAATAAAAAATCATTTTGTGCTTCCGTTGTTTACGTATTCTCATTTGTAAATGAGATAAAAGCGTCTGCCAAATACATAAACCGTGTTCTTCCATGTACACATTTTCACTTCTGGAACCACAATTTTCAAGTTAATTGGGAATTTAAGGAAATGCATTCTGCTAATTAATCAGAATCCAACAAAATCAATATCTGGAGCTCAAAGCTGTAAAAAGAATAGAAATCTGTACTGGTCTTCTAAACCAGTAGATTTGAGATTGCAAGATAAACATAAACCCCCAAAAAGATTATTATAAATTTAATTATGCATACAAAGCAATTGCCCTCAGAAAAGCTGTTGGCACAGAAACAGAACAAAGACAGAAGCTACAAAATCTTTTTTCACCTGTGACTGTCTGACTCCACTCCATCACACCTACTTTACCCTGTTCAGGAAGTCAGGAACCAAAGAGCCTTAAAGAGACAAGACATGACTGGCTCAGTGTGTTCGAAACCAAGAAAAATGTTGTTCGAGGCACAACAATCCCACCTCTGCACACCACCTTTCACTTTTTGGTGCAGGAGTCAGATTTCCTGGTGCATTTGGACCTTTGCTGCTCTCTAGGAAGGCTGCTTTAAACCTTTCTGCAGCAACGTGGGCCCCGTCAGGTCTACAGAAGCATGCCAGATCAATAACAAGGTGGATTTACAGGAAACACTCAAGTTGGAACCTGTGAGTCTCAACTTGCCCACAACTAGTGTGATCAGAAGATGTTAGTGCTGGATTATCACACCCAAAAACTCGCTTTTCCTACAAAAGCGGGCTGATCTCCTGTTTAAATGCAACAGCGTCTCTTTTATAAGACACAGACATTTCCAACATGTTGCCAAAGTAACCAGATCTGATGCAAACCCACCTCCCCTCCGTGTGTTGGAGCTTCACTGAAAGCTGTAAAACTTGATGTTAGGTACAAACGAGCTGCATTCAACGCGTCAACGACTGCTTTGTGTTCACATGAAGGCTGTTATTGTGGATTTATGAGCACAGGCGGGAGGTCACGTCGTCCCAGCGGAACATTTTACTTGTTCAAACATGACCCGGTGTTTATTTACAGTCTAAAGTTGAGCTAAAGTGTGTGTGTGTCACAAAAATGTGCCTCCCAGAGAGTGAGCAGTCACTCAGCCTGGCTGCCCGGTACCCTTTAGGCCAGACCTGTTCTGCCTGCTGGAGGGGTTACCTAAATATGATTGTAGCAACGTTTTTAAACCACCTTTACGCCATTCTTTGTCTCCCAACAACACATAATAAAATGTCAAACGCGTCTCAAAGGGAGGAAAATTCCCTCCGCAGAGCTCACCCCTCTCCGGTTGAGTCCAGCGGTGTCGACCTGCAGTCGCCGCTCGAGTCGCTGCCAGCCGGAGACCAACGCTGAACGGGGGCTTGTTTTAGGACAGGAAATACCGGCCTTTAATCCACTTTTCCTCCGGACACTCTCCCGTTAGCCTCAATTTAGCTGGCCGGGATCACCGCACGATGCATGTGTAGCTTCAACGTAAGATAATCTCAGTGCTTCCGCGACACAGACCGTTTCTGCCATTTCATACCGACGCCGTCGAAACCTTCCGACGTTTCCTCGGCTGCACAATAAGAGCCGGGGCACGTTCAAGAGCGAATGCGCGTTCACTGTACAGTTTCGCAACGTTTTCAAATGACGTCGCTTTTTCGACGGGAACGCGCTGAAATTGATATTATATATTTACAAGTTACAAGTTTATTAAGTTATAGAATAATGTCCATACTATTAGAAAAAATATAATATAATACATATATCATATAATAATACATACATAATAAATATACATAATATAATAATACATAATACATATATCAAAACATATAATAAATAAAATATAACATATCATGTATATAATATTCCATATATACACATCACGTATAACATAACATATACTTACCACGAAAATATTTGCAGATTTATTAGCAAATGAGATCAAAGCTTGCCACCCACTTTTAGCTCCTCTAATTCATTTAGCTGGATTTATTTTGAGAATCACAACTTTGTGTCTAAATGTTTCATAAAAATCCAAACAATGACGTTAAAAATACAATTTCAGAATAAAATGTGAATATATAAAGTTAGATCTCATGTTAAAATATAATGTTACTGTTTTAAACTAAATGTTTAGCTATGCAAATTCCGACTACAGTAAAAAAAAAAAAAAGTATCCTACCAAAATAAGAGCCCATACCTACCCATATCTACCATCTCAGAGGTCCTATGATGGGCACATTGTGGGAGTGTAACTATGGATCATTTATCTCTAGATCATTTCCAATTCAGTCTTATCATCAAGGGTCCCTTCACCACACTTTTATTTTGACGAGCTATTTAAATTTTATAGCTGACCTAAATTGCATGTTAGCTAAACATCAAAATTTTAAAAGGTACACAGCTCTGGTAGCCTAGTGGTATGAGTGTCCACCCCTGGACAGGGAGATCGGGGTTCGAATCCCGCTCGGGTCATACCAAAGACTTTGGAAAAATGGGACCCAATGCCTCCTTGCTTGACACTCAGCACTAAGGGTTTGGATTGGGGGGTTAAACCACCAAATAGTTCCCAAGCACAGCTGCAGCTCACCACTCCCCACCACGGGGATGGGTCAAATGTAATTTCACCAGTGTGTGATGAATACTTGGGACTTTATATTTATACTATTTTTACATTTCAATCAATCTACATGTGTTTTGTGGATTTGAAGAGGGCATCCCTTGGGGAGTCCTGTGAGGGGGTACTCTGGGAGTAAGGGGTCACCAGGACCCTTGGTCTGGGCTGTTATAGGTCCCTGAATGATCGGTGTCTGGCTCGTTACGGTGAGAGCTGGACTGTGCCATGGCTGCCCTTTGTCACCAATTCTGTTCATAACTTTTATGGAGAGGATTTTTAGGTGCAGCCAAGGTGATGGTGATGGGTTCCATTTTGGTGGCCTAAGGATCTGGGGCCTCATTTATAAAACGTTGCATAGAATCGTTACTAAAACCTTACTTAAGCTCAGCAAACAATTAAATGCTAACTACTTTTCTATAAAACATGTACAAAACAATTACAACAGAAAATATAAAACTCAGTATCTGTAGTTAAATCCACATTTGATTTAAAATAGACGACACAGAAAGAAAATCGCTTAAACATTAATGCTCAAAATGGATCAAGGAGAAGGAAAGCTTAACAAACCTCACCTCAATCACTCTCACGCACACACACACACACACACACACACACACACACACACACACACACACACAAAAGGAGCTGCTTCCTTTTTCTATCATCTCAAAAATACCTCATCAACAACTATTGTTATGCAAAAGTTCAAAACACGTTCACACAGATTATTGTTCCTACACAAACGTTACCATAAACAACAATCACTCAACACAACATGATGCAGGGCATGTATGCATAACATATAACAGCATAGCATGTCTTTACCATCTTTACACTGTTCTTATAGCTAAACAATACATTAGCACTTCCTGTATATTCTTTCAAAATAAGTATCAGCCAGCTTAAAGAACTACAAACATACCAGCTCATTCGCCCTCTGGTGGCCACACAGGGCATAACTAAATCCAAGGTAGACTTAAGAAGGGGTTTATTCTTAATAAATTCTATTGAGTTATTAATTAAAATATTAAACATGTCAGCTATACATCTATAAGTTATTAGTTCAAAGACCAATAAAGACCCAACTCCAACAGAGACTTTAATACAAACAGAAAAGCATTTCTAAAGGTACACATTTTTGTTTTAAACAAGAAAAGCATGAATGTATTTGGATTTGTAATAAATGTGTTAACCTCTTAAATAAATAAAATAAACAATACAACAAAAGTAACCAGTAAATAATAGAAATGCAGTTCTTTTTTACTATTTGTTCTTTGTCTAAATAAACTTTTAATTACTTGTATCTGTCATTTGATTTAATTGACGGCCACATACTCTGTGTATAAATAAGGAGATGTTTTATTTAGGCCAACGGGATGGAAACATGAGAACTCAATCCTATCTGGCTTTCTAGGCATTTTTCACCCTCTAACAGACTCATTCATATAAGCTAAACAAGATATTAGCACTTCCTGTAAATACCTTCAAAATAAAACATATCAGTTAAAAATGACTAAGATTTTTAAATTTGCATTAACAGAATAGTTAGTCTAGATAACGGGAAAGCCAGAACGTTTTCAATAATAAAAACTACTAAAACTCTAGAAATATATTTTAATTATCTGTGTTCAACAAGATTAAAGGCAAGGCAGCTTAATTTATATAGCACATTTCAATTCCATTTAGCAAGAATGGCAAGAACAATAAAATCAACGTGACAGCACAATTAAAAAACATAAAATTTAGATTTATAAATTAAAAAGAAAAGGACAAAGTTAAAGGGTGAGGAGTTACAGTGAAGAAGGTGCAGCATAAGAAACAGTCATTCAAAGGCGGATGAAGAAATGAAGGTTTTCAATTTTGATTTAAAAGTTTCTAGAGTTGGAGCATGTTGAGGTGATGAGGAAGCTGATTCCATCTGTGTGCAGCATAATAGCTAAAAGCAGCTTCAGCTTGTTTGGTTCTGACCCGGTTCTACCAGCTGACTGCTTCCTAAGGATCTCAGAGCCCTGCTGGGTGGAGACACTGGAAGGAGGTCTGACAGGTATTTTGGCCACATGCCATTGAGTGATTTATAAACTAGTAGAAGCACTTTGAAATGGATTCTGTAGTTTACTGGTAACCAGTGTAGAGATCTAAGAACAGGAGTGATGTGCTCGGTTCTCTTGGTTCTGGTTAAGACTCTAGCAGCAGCATTCTGAATAAGCTGCAGTTGCTTCACAGCTTTTTTGGGAAGACCAGACAGAAGACCACTGCAGTAGTCCAGCCTGCTAGAGATGAACACATGAATGAGTTTCTCTAGGTCTGGTCTGGACATGAGACCTCTGAGTCTTGCTATCTGATGAAGATGATCTAGTTATAGCCTTAATGTGACCAGTGAAGCTCAGGTCTGAATCAACTATGACACCAAGATTTCTAACCTGAGTCTTTGTTTTTATTCCTCTGGAGCCAAGTTGAGCAATAACCTCCATCCTATCCTTCTGATCTCCAAAGACAATAACTTCAGTCTTGTCTTTGTTTAACTGGAGGAAGTTTGACTGCATCCAGTCATTAACTTGCTCCAAACACCGACAAAGTGAGTCTACGGGACCACAGTCACTAGGTGATAGAGCTAGGTAGATCTGGGTGTCATCTGCATAACTATGATAGATTGTTGTTATTGTGTATGATACTATGCAACTTCTTCATATTTTTAAATCATGTTCTTGAGCCAGTTTGTGCTAAAATGACCTTTACAGGGTTAATGAAATGTCACTCAGACCCCCACCGCCCTCTGGGGCCAGAATACCAAACCTGCAACTTCAGATTTGCTGGTCCAGTCTCTGTTAGTGGAGAGAGCTGTGGAGTGGAGTGGAGTGGAGCTGACATGGTGGATCTGCAGTCTGGTTCCAGCATGTTTCCTGCATGTTTTAGATCAGGGGTTCCCAAATTGGGGGTCGGGACCCCCAAGGGGGTCCCCACAAGATTGCAGGGGGTCCCCATAATTTTGTCTTTGCTGAAGTTGTGAGGTTAGCAATATTTTATTTGTAAAAATTAAATTTAAAACCCAAATTAAATTTAAAACCCAATAACACACCCTACAGTATAATCAGAACTCCATTTAAAAGTTATTACTCCGTATGTCTGTAGAAAGTTTGCAAATGATCACATTTAATGTGTTTATGCGTGTAGGAGTTGGAGTCGGGGGTCCTGGCTTGTCTTGAGCACAGGCAAGGGGGTCCTCAAAGAAAACATTTTGGGAACCCCTGTTTTAGATCATGAACACAGCTGATTTGTTTGATTTAGTGATGAACCGCTCCTGTAGACATTAATGAAGGCTGAGGAGACATTTCAGCCGTTAGCTTAAAGGCAGGGTCCGTAAGATGGCATTGTCAGGGCGAGGAGGAGGAGATTTTAAAGTTCGAAAGGCAGTTGCTCACTCCCCCGCCCTTCCCGAAAGAGCTGAAAGCCACGCCTCCTAACGTGCACGCGCAGTAAAGCCGAGTCAACAGAGAGCGTCGCTACTTTGACCCAGAGCTGAGCTAGCTTTAGCAATGGAGCTTTCTAAGGTAAGGATGTTGTTTCCAACCAAAACTTGAGCTATTTACTGTTAACAAAAGGCGTTTTATAGAGAATATCTATGAATTTATGTTTTAAAAAGACCAGTAACAGTTGACATAATCTATATTATAAATAAACCCACTACTATCAAATTGTTAGCATTTTATTATGAGTCACTAGCATATTATTAGCCTATCTTAGCATTAGCTCCATGGACTACTTTACATTTTATCCTGATATGTCATTCAAGAAGGGATAAATGTACATCATGGCATAGGAATTATTCAGGCACAGCTCATGAGTAAACACCACGTTCTGTGTAGTCCTCCTATAATCCTGTTGGTACCAGAGGTTTACTGGTTACTTTGTGTGTTTGGTGCTGGGTTACAACACAACCAGTACTGGTTTAGGCCTCATTTGGACTAGGTGTAAACCTGATCTAAATGTCTTTGTGTGTCAAATATAATTTACTATGCAGGAATATTGTTTTACATTTATATAATTTTATTCTAACACTATTTAGAGCTCAGTGATGGAGGAGTCAGCTGATGAAGTTTGAACCTCCTGTCACCTCATCAAGCAGACGTGGTTCAAAACGGAGCCACCCATCAGCCTTTTGAGGTTGTGGTGCAGCAGCTGTGAACCTTGGAGAGAAAGATTTACCTCGAGTTCAGAATCTTGGATCAGAACGCATAGCTTGAAGCACAATAATATTACAACAAAAGTAGTACTCAATACTGTTGTAACAGATCTTTCACTTTTATAGCAACGCCTACAGAACCAGAACCCTGAGCAGGCGAACGACGAGCTGGACGAAGACGCTGGTATTGTTTGATGTCCTTACCCTCTGGTCCTCGTGGAACAACTTCTTCATGATCAAATCAAACTTATTGGTCTGTATGTTCCTGCTAGAGACGCCAACTGATTTAGAAAAGGAACGCTGCCAGTAGTCTGCCCAGAACTGCATGCAACTGTCCCACACATGGAGTTTATACTTTAAACAGAGTTCTTCGCTTGGCCAGGACACCGTGGAACACATTTTGAGCTGCATCTTACAGACAACATGTAGCATGGCAGCCTGACAAACCTGAGGGAGGCTACAGAGTAGTAATTCCTAGTTGTGTAGTCTGAGGATGGGGGGGAAAATTCCCTGACCACAATGGGAATCATGCTGGATTTATTCCAAGAAGATTTTAAGCAATAATTGTATCTAATTAGTAGTTTACATTATTGTCTGTTTGATATGACTAATCTAACTTTTTCTAACTAATCTATCTTTTACTGTGATGTGTTCAGTGTTTTATAATAAAGTGTTATAAAGCATAACTCCTCTGTGTTACATTTGTAAACTACCGTAAATGTGAAACTCCTTTTGTATGACAACAGAATCTTCTCAACATCTACCTCAAACATTTTACATACATCTCTAAATAATTAGTCCAAATTTTACCAAAAGTAATCTTTATTTTCAAAATACTTGCACACAGTAAAAACAGACAGAATGTTTTGTTGTCCCCAAAACCTGTTTCTGCATCAAAGTGTGACCTAAAAAATTATAAGTCAAATAGAAGTGTATTTATATGGGGGAGACATATGGCAGAATATATTTTACCATCTCCATAAGTCTGTTGTTCTAACAGTTTCTGTGTTGATGATCCTGGGACTCCAGACAATGAACCATAGCATCTTCCATCATCAGGCCTTGGTTTGTAGTGGTGAGGAAGCCAAGTGTTTGTTTACCATCATGGTCTGAAGCTCTGAGATGTACGAGTCATCTTTGGCCACCTTATAATACAGCCCCCAGCACCGTGATTTCTTGTATCTGAAATGAGACATGCAGTTATTTGTAGTAGCAAATTAATCAGCTAGAAAAATGTATTTTTTTAACAAGACAAACGTACTGTACGGACCCTTCTGCTCTCCTCTTTACTGCTGGGGACAAGCAGTGTGGCGTGGTTGGAGGTGAGGTCCAGGAAGCTACTGGTGGTGATGGCAGAAGAACCTGGGCGAGTACACAGGGGTTTAATTCCAGGAAGTCACTGGAAGAAAACCAGAAGTCACAAGAAATCATAAAGGTCACTAGAATATGATTTGAATAAATACACATTTTTTTCTGACACATTGGAGAGATTAGAAATCTGTTTATTTTATCCAGTTGTAACTCTTCATTTTATGGACAGCACCTATATCTATTTTTACCTGTATATTCACAATGTTTATATAATTACACGTTGTATTCCAACTTTATTGTTTATGTGCTTTACTTTTTCATTTTTTGCAGATACACACTTTGTTTATAATAAACAATCACAGGCTAAAAGCTAATCTCCTTGGCAGAGATATTTAGACAGCCTCCATCAGATTCTGCAGAAGCAGCTAATTATTACTCATTTTAATCAAATCTAGTATTCAAAAAGCAAAGGCTAATGTAGCCTTGAAGTGCTAACGAATTGCTGATGTTTCTGATACGTTTCTGCTCAGAAACACCCAATTCTAACAGCTGAATTATCTTCTCAGTCTTTAGCATTTCGTTGTAGAACTTTATAGTCACTTGCTTAATCAAATCTGTGGTGTTTTAACAGAGAAACATCTAAAAACGGAATGAAAACAACAACCGCGATGCTAATCGCTAGCTAGCGCTAATGCACGTCTATATCCAAATTTAAACAATAGTCCGATATGGCGTACGGTTAAAGCCTACACTAATCATTAGCTTAAATACACAAATGATGAAATCCCCTTTCGTTCAACTCTCCTTTTCCACAGTTAGCTATTATTTTACAGACGGACATAACCAGCTCAGGCTTATGTTAGCATTCAAGCTAGCGTTTTTTTTTTTCAAGCTAGCGTTATATCAGCCGATTGTGAACACAGCAACATCTGCAACTAGCATTTGTTTCATTTTAATAAAATAAAATCTGTTACAATTCTCTAAAATACAATCGATTACTCACTATTTACTTGTCCAAAAGCAACTTTGCCATTCTCCATCAGTTGAGGCCTCCTAGCTCACAAAGCTTCCTTCATCTTTTAAAAGCGTCTCCAATATAAGTCCTGCTCCACTGTCCAAAACGTCTCATGGCGAGTTTTACAGAAGCACTTTTAAACTTTTACATTTTGTTCCAGAAGCTGAGGCAGTCGAGGAATCGGTAACTTCAGTATTTGTTGCTCTATTGCGGTGTGGAGCCAAGGCGCATGACACGGCTGTGCACGGCGCTGGTGACTGGGCTCGTTCTCGTTGACTGACAGCCCCCCCTTGTGGAAACGAAGCGCTATTGGTCAACGCGGTAGGCTCGCAGAAATGATTCGTTTAGCTCTAGAGGCCAGGGGAGGGACTTAGGAGAAAAATAAAAAATGAAAGATTACTTACTTTTTCTCATAGAACAGGGTCAGATGGTCAAATTTAAGGGTTTTTAAAGTTATTTAAAACTTGTAAAACAATTTAAACTTACGTACCCTGCCTTTAAGGTGTTAAAAAGACCAACACACAGCGAGGAGATAAGTTTCACTTTCACTTTTAATCACAGTGAATTAATAAAGGACACTAGGGGGCGCTAAAAGCAGCAAAACTGCCATGTGTGCCTTTAAATCAACGAGCTAAAGCAGGAGCGGCTAGCTACAGAACTAAAAACATCAAATCATACGCCCCCTGGAGGTCAGAGGGCGAAATCAAATTTTTTAATACAAAAAAACAAACAAACAAAAAATCAATTACAACAACCCTGCAGAAAAAACAGCATATGTTGTGTTTTGGATGCTGGTCCACCAGCTAACCCAGCACCAAAACACAACATATGCTGATTTTTTTTCAGCAGGGAAAAATAACCAGTAACAGAATACATCTTCAAATCTGTTTTACTGTTTGTTCTTTGTCTAAATAAACTTTTACTTTACAATCTGTTGTTTGATTTGATTGATGGCCACATCCTATGTCAATCAGGGATTTTTATGTAGGCTATTATTATTTAGGTCAACTGGATGGAAACACAAGAACTCAGTCTGGCTACCAAGATGTAAACCTGCTAGTTGAACGCTTATTATTCCAATATTTCAGGCTTTATAAAGGAACCACCCATACACATTTGTGTAGTTTGGATGCATCACCTATCATCTGTGTCAGAGAGTGACATAAGGTTGACCTCATGCTTTTTAAAAATGTGGAAAAGCTGTTTGTATGCTCGGTTATGGTTGTGTTTGTCCTGTTTCTTTGTCTTCTTTCTGTTTTCAGCCCAAACTAAATCAGGTTTTGCATATTTACCATCAATTTGGCTGAAGAAATGTATAAAACACTGATTAATTTAAAGAGCCAGAAAAGGCACACGTGTGTTTGTCTATAACAGGAGGATTCATTTATCACTTGTAGTTAAAACATCAGATTAGCACAGTCCTGCCTGCATGTGGATTGGCCCTTTGCTGCCCCATCTGTCTTCAGCTTGCCCTGCAAATCCACTTAAGTTCTTACAGTAAGTTCCCCCCGGCTAAAAATAGGCGAAAATGCAAGAAAAAGCATGCAGGTCGCATCACTGGATGCAGAGAGTATGATGTTATGGAGGTGATTGGCTGCTCTCTTGGCGGTGGTAGTGGTGGGGGGTAGACATGACTGATCATCATGTGGAGGTGAGGAGCTGCCATGACAGACCAGAGCTCCAGGATGAGCTGGAGGCGGGAGGAATGGCAGCGGGGGATGCATGAGAGGAGGAAGGATTAGAGTTCAAAGTGGCGGATGTTTGAGGGAAGTTAAGCAGAATCACCTCAGGTACCAGATGAAATAAGGTAAGCTGCGTAGTATGTGGAACCTTTGTGATGGAGTTTTAACATAAGATCAGCTGTTAGGTTACCACATTCAGAGCAAAATCTAGAAGATCTGTTTGTTTCCTATCAACATGAAAGCCTCCGAGCAAGGCAGCAAACCTCCAGTTCTCCCAGGATGAGAAGCTGATTGTTGCTCCAACACCAGCTGGGTGTTTTACTGGATCAGCATCAACAGGAGAGAAACTCCGTCAAGCAGAGACTCAGAAAGTGTCAGTAGCTTGGTTTTCATCCTCCAGTGGAGGTAGAGCCTCATTTAGAACATCTATTAGGTTTTTTTTGTGTTTCTATGGTGACCAGTTTAATTCTAAAGGGATTTTAAAATCATGTTTTGGTGTAAAAGTTGCAATTAGTGTCTTGCCTAAACAGCCTCTGTTCAAAGACATAGAGCGTATGTCTGACGAGCTAATGGCTAGTTTGAATTAGCCAAGACCAAAGTGTGTTGCTACTGCTTCAGTCTACAAAGTTTCACAGCTGCAACAGAATTTTAGAAACTGTTTCATCCATTTTTACAACGGAGCGCTCCTTTCATGAGAAGAAAATAAGAAGGGAACACACGTCAACATTCAACTCAAAATGTTATAAAAAAAAGTTTAAATCGCAAGAAAAATGTGAAAAACTATTTTTAGAAAAAAGTTCAAAAGTAGTCAACAACCCCACTGCAGCTGTATTAGTTCAACCTTATCATTATTATTATTATTATTATTATTATGGCACGAGCTATAAATTGTGACTTATTTTATTGGTGCATGGTGCATCTTTTGGTCAGCCCCACATCAACACCCACAGCAGAACTAAAAAAACTATCCTTCACAATAAGAGTCTCTAACACACACAGACACACACAGACACACACACACACACGCATCAGTATTAATATTATTCTCTGATGAATGTATTAATAAACCACTTTAAAGGCCTCCTATGTTCTGATGTATGTGTATACATTTGAGACTTTTATTGTGAAGAATTAAAAGTAGTTCTTTGAGTTCTACCACGGCCAACTTTGGACTTTTTCCCTCAACATTTCAACTGTAGTTCTATTCTGCATGCTTGTTTATTTTATTTTTTTACCTCAGCACTAATGCTCCTTTGTAAAGTTCACATTAAACCTTTATTTACATGTAGTTCTTTGGTTATTGACAGGCTTAAATATTACTTCCAGTGCACCCAAAGCTCGATTCCTGGAGGAATTTCTTAGTATTTCTTCTAAAATAACCAGATCATGCAAAACACCGCTGGAGTTAATATTTACAGAAGCTTTGGCATGAACAGCTGTGAAATTTTAGACATAGGAGCAGTTTAATATGGCAGCAGAACCACTTTTAGCCTGTCAATCCATCCAAATGGACCCACATCTAAAAACACTGCTACGGTGGAAGTTCCTAATATTTCACAGCAGCGTAAGCTGTATTATCCTATAAACCTGTACACCACTGCACCACATGGTTGTTTTAGAAGGAACACGAAGAAATCCCCACCTAACTTGACTTTTGAATGTTCTGAGAGAGCTGCACTTTAATGCTAATGCCAGTAAATATTCACAGATAAACAACCATGAAGTGCAAAACTGACACGGGTTAAACTAATAACATTTACATATGCTATGAAATTTGGGAGCCTGGAGCTGTTTTACAACAGCAGCAACTAGCCGTTAGCTTGTCAGTCCTCCAGAACTGATTCTAACTCTCCAAAGAGAGATTGTTCTAGGACCTATCCTATTTATAACCCTAACCCAGTAGGTCTGGAGTATTTCTTTTATCTGATGGCTCCATCTAGTGGCTGACAAGCGTATCACACCAAGAGTCGATTGATTCGGTTATTTAAGGTGGCGACTGCACGTTTCTTGTTTATGAATGTGCTTCTGTAGCCGACAAACAGAGCTAAAACACGTTGTTTTACAATTATTATTCTCATGTCATGTTGTGTTGTCATGTTTTTATATTTTAAAGACTTACTTGTCTGTGAAAAGTTCATCAACTCTGCATCAGCCGAGGCACTTCCTTAAATCTAAAGCGCATAAGCGGTAGTCTAACGCTATTGGTTTCCTAGTACACAGAGCTCTATGGGGCAGGGAGCGGGCTTAGCAAAAAAAAAAAAGACATATTGCTTACTTTATATCACACTACATGATGACACAATCACTTTTACGGATTTCTGAAAAATCATACATAATTCCTGAAAGGGGAAAACTCCGGATTGCTGCTTTAAGTTACAAAAAACTGATAAGACAGTCGTGTTTCTGTTCATTAGCCATCATGGCCTTGATCAATGAATGCTATGATAGCATTAGCCTATTACTAGCTCTAGCAAATTGTAGAGAAAAATGCAACAGAAGGTAAAATGTTGCTGCTCTGCTTCCCTCAGTGGCTGAAGCGCTGCCTCCATGTGCCTCCTACGTGTCGAAAGGAGACCTAGTTTATCAGGTCTTGAACTCTACGTTTCAGGATGTGGTTTCCTTTATTTAACTCCATCATCCACCAGATCCAGCAGGCTGCTCAGATGTGGTCCTTTTAGCTCACCAGTTGGGACCTGAAACAACAGCATTTCCACAAACCTGGAATCTGCACAAAGACAAGATGTTGAGTTTTCCTTTTCCAAGTGGTTCCTAAAATTAGAGAATGCTGAAAAGCTATTGGGGGGGCGGGGGTTTGGCTCAAAGAGCCCTGAAAACACCTGCATACTCTTCTTTTAATGACTATAAATGATCAAGAAGATATTTTCTGCCATCGTTAAAAGTCAAAATGAGCCCTGCAAGGCCCAACGATACGGTTATCCTGCAAAAAAAAAAACACACTTTCAGCTATCTTACTGGATATAAACTGCCTATAATCTGATTAAGAGTGCTTACTTCACTTGGCAAACTATCAAAATGAAGTGGATGTGAAGCAGGGTTTTGTCGATGTAAGTCAGAGGCAGCATTTAAGAGAGGAGATTTAATTAAATGGAGGTACAACACGATATCAGCATGAAAAAGCCTCCTTTGCTTGTATTCTTCTTGGAGGATGCTTGATTTTTGACAAGAACAAGCTGCTGCTTCATATCTAAAACAGTCCTCTCTCTGTGATGCAACTGGATTAAAAACGTTTGGCTTCGACGTTTAACTCTATTTGATGTGAAGCAGGAATTAAAGTTTGAGTTAGCCCAGCCCAAAGTGTATTGTTGCTGTCTAAATACAGCTTCAATCTACAAGGTTTCTCAGCATCAACATCGTTTTAGCAACTGTTTCCTAACCCTAGCATTCTAAACGTTACTCCTCATAAATCTCTTTTCTCGTTTCAGTTAATTTGTTTTCAGTTCCGAGTATAATCGGACCACACCTTACCCAACCAAAGTTAAAGTGACTGTGTGTATTTTTCCTGGTGATAGGGGGCAGTACATACCTAAATCATTGCAAGCAAGCGGTATTTTTGTGTTCGAGTAACGAGATCGACACACGGGAGGCGACATCGCCTCTCCTCCATTCATTTTCAATGAGACATGCGCAACAAAGCGATAATCGCGGGTCTCCCTCCCGCTAAGCGACACGCGAAAAACATGCATGTGAAATTTTGTGTCATGCACAGGCGAGACAGCAACGCGATCCCAGAAAGTTGAAAATTTTCAACTTTTCATCGCTGTTGCTCGCACAAGGACCAATCAGCAGAGGTTTCATTGACTGATTGAGTGGACAGGATGCTTCTCAGCACATCTCCAGGCAAACATGGAGGAAAAGTTCATATATAAAGTATGTTTGTATACTAAAGTCAGAAGTAAGACTTAATTCTAGCAAAACCTTATGAGACTTAATATCTACCGCTTTTTAAACTCTGAACTGCTTTAATAACCCAAAATTCCCTCCAATCTGACGGCCAATCAAAACAACGGAAGACTCGCTATTCGCCCTGTAACAGAGGCGTTGCTTGCAGAGGCCACTGCCTCATGTCGCCTCCCATGCAGGTTATCAAAGCGATAAGTTTCGCTGATCGCAGTTGTTTGTCGCCTCCCGTGTGTCGAGCCCATAAGACCTTACCAACGGATGACCATTAGGGTCAAAAATCCCTGGGAGTGCAATTTTCCAATGAGTACTTTGTCAGATCGTTCAACCTCTAGCAAAATGACTCCCTTTCATCACTGGCAATGAGCGAAAAGGTAAATGTGTAAAACAACAATGTTTATGAATGGCGAAAGTTTTGTAACCGTTTGTTACAAATGTATAAATGCGCTTTGTCCTCACGGGCTCCCGTAGAAGGAAACATCGTGTCTAATATGGCGTCGCCCAAGAGACTAAAGGTTGGTTTATGCTTGACGCATGTACATTCCACGTGGAAATGAGACGCGCGGATGGAACTCGCGTCAGAATTTGCAGCATTTATGGTTCCTTCCTATCTTCTGCGGCTTGTCTCCGCTGTGAGCCAATATTCTCCCAGACTGTAGGGGGCGGCATGGGGCTCTACGGCATGCATTCAACAGTAGAAGTAGAAATCACTGATGTTTTACTTTTTTTTACTGCTTCCTCGTCTTTTCCGAGTGTGACAGAAATTTCTCTCCACGAGTTATTAACAATATTTTGATCACAATGATCTTTATGGGCTAAATCATTGAGATGTTATATTTACGAACCTCCGCCACTACGAGCTCTTGCCAGTCCACCATGTTTTTCCGCGTAGTTAGAAAATGTCCTAGGTGCACGGTGTGGAAACTTTGGGCCGCGCAGAGGACACGCGGAGGGGCATGGTTGCTAAAATAATGTAATTTGGCCACATGGAGCCGTGCGGAAGTCCATTTGGTAATACCATTCTGCATGGCTAGAAAAGCATAAACCAACCTTAAGACCCGTGCCGATGTATTTTAGACCTGACTTTTATGGTTATATGTTACAAAGTCGCAAATATTTTTCAACAACTGGGCATCATTTAATTCATTTTCAACATTTTGATTGGTATTTCCAGAGATTAATGGTAAAAATGACACATTGTCACTTTAAGAAACAAATTTACGTGTTTTGGTGAAGTGCTGGGAAATTAACCATTTTTATAGTTTTTACAGATTACAAAACCTTGTGTTTGCATTTGGTCCTTGAGTTGTTGTTTTGATGTTTTTATTAACCCACACAGATATCATATATATCACTAGATGCCTTACCCGCGCTCTTCGTCAATAGAGCTTTTTACAGTAGCTAAAAATAGATTGCCGCAAAGCACTCTGGGAAATACGGTCATACAAACAATCTACATTTTAGTATGGATTCCTAAGGGTCTGAGTCGCTTCGATGTAGCTAAAGTTATTTTTTGTCTCCTAAAGATTTTCAAACAGCAAGGAACTTAACGCTGCTGCTGGGGGAGGTGCTAATCGGACTCTAGACACCCAGATCGGATGTTGGAGAGGACTTTTTATCCCTTTTCCAAAGCCGGTAAAGTCAATAGTATAACGCTGCAGACCCGGAGACGCCAGTTTCAGGCCGACACCACGTGAAACAGCTGGAAAGCTACACGGGCTAAGCTAAAGACAGAAGAAGCAAAGCGGTGGTAGTTTTTAAGTTGGACGAGCGGATTTTAACTGTGTGGAGCAGATCAAGAAAAGCACGTATATTTGTTACTTACATCTTCCTGGAGGGGAAAGTCCTACATCCGAGAATGACCAGCCGCCGGTCGTAACGACGCTCTCAGTCGTGGAGTTATCCAGGAGGAGCAGCGGAGGAGAATTAATGCAGGACGCAGCGTTGTTAATGGAGAGTTAGAGGCAGCGTTGTTAACGGAGAGTTAGAGGCACCGTTGTTAACGGAGAGTTAGAGGCAGCGTTGTTAACGGAGAGTTAGAGGCACCGTTGTTAACGGAGGAGAGTTAACAAGGAGGCAGCAGTCCAGCTGAACGTCTGGGCCAAACAGCATGTCCACCCAAACGTCCATGAAAAAGGCTTTTGACCAGAGGTGAGTGGAATATAAAAAGTAGGGACACAAATGATAACCTGACAGTTAAAAAAAACTACCTTGAGAAAATGTTACTTGAGCACTGAGTAATGAACTTATTTTTATATTACCGGTACTCAAGAAGGAGCCGTGATGGGAATAATGGTGTTTAAAACAACAGCGCTGCGAGGGTTAGTTTTTACTTTCACTTTCATTTGAGCTAGCGCTTCAGTTCTAGTGATCGATAATTAGCAGGGTCGCCATCAAGAAAAACTCTCTGGTATGTTTTTTTTTGTCAAAACAACTGCCTCCATTTTATGCCTTCATATCGATGTCAAAACGCTCTGAAACTGTATATTTTCTATTGTTAATGCGGCTTATCAGTATGACCCTTCCCAGCAGCACCCACCCCTTGGGGGCGCCACTGCTAGAAAGAGCCAGAGAACACCTTATTTAGTTGAGATAAATTATCTGATTTAAAAATGTAATAATAAAAGTGTGATAAAGTGATTCGATATGAGGCTACATCGTGTTGTATTTTCTGTAGCGTATTGGAAAACGGATCCAACTTATGGAAAGAGGTGGGAGGTACCGTTGGTGGTTAACTCTGTGTATTCAGTTCATGTGTATCCCAGCAGGATGGGCACATTTGTGACCCTGACAGAAGTGTTGGAGGTCCGGGGCTCTCCGCTGGAGGAGGAGGAGGTGTGGTGTCTTCTGCTCGCCGCCACTGATGCCTTACTGGATATCTTCAAAAAAGGTGACCATCGTTCTCGTTTATATTTTACCTGCATTTAAAGGGAAGATCTGGAGTTTAAATTCAATCACAAACAGAAAAATGCTGAAAAAATATACTCTAGCATTTAGCAATAGACATGTTTGAAATGTCTTGGTGACCGTTTGTGGTCCACTCTCTGTTTAGGTCCAGGAAACATGTGCAGTGTGTTGAGCCCAGGCTCTGTGCTTCTGTCAGCCAATGGAAATCTTGCCTTCAAGAGCTGTGCAAGATATGAAGACGTGGCCTCCTTCACAGCTCCTGAGGTCCAGCAGGGTCACACGGCCTCCTCCAGATCTGCTGCTGAAAAGGTCCGAACCTGTTGAGATGAAAACATTGCTGTGTTGCTCATAGGAGCAGGAAATAAAAACAAGTTTGGGGGTTTAAATGATTCAACAACTCTTGTAAATGAGTTGTTGAGATAGTATTTGTACTACACATCACAGCTGCAAACCCAAACCATGCTGAGTAAATGTAGATGTTTTTGTGTTTGTCAAGTTAGGCCATAGGTAGGGACCCCTGGTCCTGGAGAGCCACTATCCAGCACCTTTTAGAGGTTTCCCTGTTTCAACACACCTGATTATAATCAGCAGGTGATTAACAGGCTTCTGCAGAGCCTGATGAGCTGCTGAACAGGTGAATCAACCGTGTTGGAGCAGGGAAACCACTAAAACGTGCTGGATAGCGGCTCTCCAGGACCAGGGTTCCCTTCCCCTGGGTTAGGTTGTGTTTAACTATTGTGGGTTGGGGTTTACTTACTTTCTAGTTGTTCTAGTAGAGAAAAATACCTCCAAGGCCCCTCACCTTTCTCGTCTGATACAATTTCTCCAATTTTATCTCTCCAATAGCTCTGGCAAATAGAAGCACACTTATTTTAGGATAAAAGCATACATTTCTGATTGAAATTGACGTGTTAAAAGTAGGGGTCGGAATTGAACTCGTTAATTATGATTACCTAATTAGAAGGAAAAAAATGAACGAATATAAGCCCGAAGGTCCCCCAATTGGGGGATATTGAAGTTTAGCAGCAAAATCCATTCCCTAAATATCAATCTAGTCAAGCTGCACCTCTAAAGAAAGCTCAGAACCTTGGCTACAAGACCATGTAAACCTTATGTGCTCCAAACACAACTAGAACTACAATCAAATGAGTGATCAGAAATCCCTCTTCATGTGTTTTTGCCTTCATTTCTGTCTCTAATGATGCTAAATCAAATCAAATTGCACACACGTTCTATCAACCCATTATTATTATTATTATTATTATTTTATTATCATTATTATTATTATTATCATTATTATTATCATTATTATTTTATTATCATTATTATTATTATTATTATTATTATTATTATTATTATTATTATTAATAATTTTATTATAAAGACAATACCATTATCAAAACGTACTTAAAATAGTATTGTACTTTTAGGTCTGTCCTATTTTTGCCAGTAATATACTTTTTTTTTTTTTCTCCTGTTTTGAATTGAAATACAATTTAAAAGCATTTTTTTTAGAATCTAAAAAGCTTGTGTTTACAATAATAATGTCAATGACTATTGTTTGATTCTCTGTCTCATTATTTTTAATTTTAAAAAATTGCTTTCGGGGCAAATTTTCTTGAACGATTAAAATGCGATTAATCAAGATTAATTAATTACAAAGCCTCTAATTAATTAGATTAATTTTTTAATCGAGTCCCACCCCTAGTTAAAAGATAAAACTCTGGTGGGTGGTGAAAGAAGTTTTGGTGAGGCTGATGTGCTAAAAGATATCTCTTCCTATCCCAGTGTAAGCACCGTGATTAGCCAGTGATTAGCTTCCGTTAGCTTAGCATGCTAACCAGAAGATGTATATAAATGTGTATTTTCTCCTCTCCACATCTGAAAGGGTGGTGCCCCAGCAGCCTTATGAATGAGGAACAAACATCTTCTAATTTTTCGTTTTATCCCTTCAGGGGTCACCAGAGTAAACTTTCTGTCTCCATTTAATCCTAAAACATGACATTTTCACAATAAAATAAAGCAATTTAAAATTAAATGACCGAAAACATTCATGACGCGTACGTTGTTTCTGTGGAAATGACTGAAATGTGCTCCTCAGATGGTTGTGTACTCACTGGGGATGACTCTTTATTGGTGTGCTGACTATCATCTACCTCAAAACCAGGTACCTCAGCCGTTGTTATCTATATTCTCAGCACTAGCGCATCGCCTAGGTCACCGTTGCTCCTTTCTTCCCAGCCGGTGCAGTTGAGCGCTGAGCTGGAGGGTCTGCTGCTGAGCATGTGTGAGGACGTGATGGTGAGAAGAACTGACCTCCTGACGGTGCTGGAGGCATGTGAGCTTCACCACAAGACCTCGATGCTGCCACCCACTGAGCGGCTCATCAGGCATCTGGTAGAAGACGTCTTCAGAAACTCAGTGAGTGGTTGTGGTGGTTTTCATGTTTTTCCAGAACAAGCATTTTAGTTTTTTTTTTGTGCTGGACCTCGATGTCTTCACAGGTTGACCATGTGTCCGTGGCTGAAAATGGATCCCAACTAACAGACCGAAGTCAGATGGTCAGAGACAGATTACACAGTAAGAAAGTGATTCATTTGTTAAAGTTTAAAGAATAGACTTGTTCCGTCACACTGGATGACGACTATGCTATGAGCTAAATCTAGTCCAAGAGCTTTACACCAGTGTTTCCCAACCCTGGTCCTCAGGGCCCACTGTCCTGCATGTTTTCCATGTTGCCCTTTCACACACCAGTGTTTCCCTGCTGCCACACACCTGACTCAAATGAATGAGTGATTAACAGGCATCTGCAGCACTTGAAGTCCTCCTGAGGAGGCAATGCAGATCAGGTGTGCTGAAGCAGAGACATGGAAAACATGCAGGACAGTGGACCCTGAAGACCAGGGTTGGGGAACACTGCTTTACACTACGCTGTGTGACGTGTCAGGCTGATCTTTTGGAGGTGGAGCATTCTAGTGAGGTTTGAAAGTCATGCTAGGCTGGAGCCATGGTGTGGTACGATCATAGGTGTTTGTGGTAGTATCAGCATGGTGGTGTAGGAAAGGACATGAACTATAGCAGGGACAAGTTGGTGATGACTAGTGTGACAGCATCATGACTGTCTTCACACCGAAGGAAGTGTTGCAATCCAGCCCTGTTCTAGTTGGTCAAAGAGATCATAGCAATGCCTTAATCCAAGGGGGGGCTTTGTGTTAAAGCTTAAATATGATAACTGGGTCTGTCTCTAAGAACAAATAAGCGTATCAAACCTCTAAACACTAAAAAGAAGACAGAAAGATTTAGAAGTTCTCATGAGTTTTTTAAGAAGACTGTGCTGCAGGGCAAGCTTCGTATAAATGAGGTAAAACTTTATAACACGGCTCTCCTTACAAATGCTAGTGAATAGCTTATACATTGAGGAACAGAAGTATTTGAACACCCTGTAATTTTGCAAGTTCTCCCACTTAGAAATCATGGAGGTGTCTGAAATCCACGTTTTTTAAAGAATGTATTTTATATTGCACTGCTGCACATAAGTATTTGAACTAGGGCTGGGCGATGTGGCCTAAAATCAGTATCACAGTATAGTGAGGAGTTCACCTTGAAATCAGCTCAGTGGCCTAGTGGTTTGACTGTCCGCCCTGAGACTGGGAGATCGGGGTTCAAATCCCAGTCGGGTCATAACAAAGACTTTGAAAAAATGGGACCCAATGCCTCCTTGCTTGACACTCAGCACTAAGGGGTTGGATTGGGGGGTTAAACCACCAAATAGTTCCCGAGCGCGGCCACAGCTGCAGCTCACCGCTGCAGCTCACCGCTCTCCCAGGAGATGGGTCAAATGCGGAGAACAAATTTCACATACACCAGTGTGTGTGACGACTAGTGGGACTTTAACTTTAACTTGATAGCGATAAATGGACGATAACTACATGTATGCGCAAAAACAAATGTCCACTAGATGGGGCTGTCACGTGTATTACGTTGAGTCACCTTGTCATGTGACTCGAGGTGGTACAGCTTCTTAAAGGGACATGAACGTCGCCAACCTACACACATCTTTTCATTTTTTTATTACCAAATTTATTGACATGGGAAAAATGATACTCACGCTGATTGGTTGTAACTCAGTAGGAAATTACATCAGCAGTCGACGTTCTCCAAAACAACCGGCAGTAGTAAAATTAAAAGAGTTGCTAGTAGCAGAATGGAAGCGAACGGAATAAGCGATGGTGTTTAAAATTAAACTCCCGACACCAGAACACAAGGCGGAATTTCCCCATAGCTGTTACAAAACTCTGCACTGGAAAACACTGAGGAATTCCCCCACTGTTAAACTCCGCACCAGGAAACACCTTGGAATTTCCCCACATCGCCTTAATTCGCTGGGCTTTGTTGTCTCACAGAGCGCTGTAAAAACTGAGCTTCTGGTCTTTGAACACCACATTTTACATCACGCAGCTGCTCTCGTCCTCTGAATGGATTAAACTCTGATAAACCTCAACAGAATAAATACTTTTAATGTTATTATTGTTACTGTGGACGCTTTCTGGCGCTGATCAGTGACATCACTCACTGCCGAAGCAGTTGCGATATGCTGACGTCTGTGCAAAGTCCTGAAAGAGCTAAATTTGAATGGAGACAGAACAGCTGAGAGGACTGGGACATTTGAATCTCGCGGTCTTTTCCCTGTCTCAGGATTTACCCTGAAGTTCCGATAAAGGAAACAAGCCTATTGACCAGCTAATCCTGTAGTTCTGGGCTGATTCCTCGCCTTGATTACCATCAGTGATACTCCACCAGGAGAGATCTTACATGGAGCCCCGTCTGAGGGAGACTGACAGTCGTCTTTAGCCTCTTCTATTTTCTAACAATTGCTCCAACAGTTGATCTATTTTCACCAAGCTGCTTGGCGATTGCCCCGTAGACCTTTCCAGCCTCTTGGAGGTCCACAGTTTTGGTAGTAGCTGGAGTCTGACTGACTGTGGGGTGGACAGGTGTCTTTAACAAGCTCAGACAGGTGCTACTAATTTAGATTAATGAGTGGAGAAGAGGTGGACTTTGGTCTTTGAGCCAGCATTTGTGCTGATTGGCAGGTGCAGCAGTGCAATACAAACACATTCTTTAAAAATCACACAATGTGATTTTCTGATTATTTTTTAAATACTGTCTCTCACAGCGGGAACGCACCTACAATGTGAATTTCAGACCCCTCCTTGATTTCTAACTGAGAGAACTTGCAAAATCGTAGAGTGTTCAAATACTTCTGTTCCTCACTGTGGAGATGTTATTAATGCATCTGTAATACTTTAAAATCATTAATAAGTGTTTATTATGCATTTAAAGGAGCAAGAAAGAGAGAACAAATTCAACTCACTATTTTGCAAGAAATCAGTTTTCTCTCTTTCTTGTCTTTAATTAATACATAATAAGCACTTATTAATGAATTAATAACATATCTCTAAACTACTTTCTAGCCATCCACACGGGTCACCTTATTGTAAAGTGATACCACAAAGGACTGCTTAGGCTGTGTTGCTGCTTGCCACCTTTTCTGTATCAAAGCTAGACTGAAAACTAAAAATAGTGAAACAAAAGCCAAAAGCCTTCAGCGAGTGACCTTGTAGATACATCCATCCTTTGCATACAGCATATAGAGGAAAAGGCTCAGTAAGCTAAGTAAGTTAAATGTGCCTGAAAATGTCCTATCTCATTTCTTTAATTAGTACGTAAGCTGAAAAGCTTTGGCTAGCTGTTTCCTTCTGCACCAAGTCTTTAAGCTGGCTTAATGACTTCTAGCATCTCCTGAAGTTTCAATGTGAAGAATATAGTGACAGTTAAAGGAAAGGAAGGGTGAAAAAGTTGACCTACACCTTGTTGGAGTGAGCGATAGCTCTTTTTAAACCTGTATACAGACTCAGGCTAGACATATGTTTACAGACATTAAAATAGTCATATACTCTTATTTCAATAAATCTGCTGTGGTCTCTGTATGAATGAGCCTTCTGAGTTGTTTCCTGTGTAAACAAAAGTTCTAGCACTCCTGTTTCAGGAAGTATAAGTATGGGCTGTGATATACTTGCTGTTTAGCGACGCGTGTTTAAAATGGCTGCCACATGTAGCTTACGTTGATTTGAAGCATCATTTGTGCGCGTCCCCCGAAATTGACGCGACACGACGCGCCCGAATGCTGTAATATACGAGTAACCAGCAGGTGGAGTTGACAAAACAAGCGAGACACACTCACCATGGTGACTCCGTCTCTGGTTTAGAGGTCCTTCACACCATCTACGATACTGCTGTCTTTTATTCTGCTGTAATCTCAAAATTAACCAGTTACTGATTCCTTTTATTGATGCCATGTTTGTTTTGGTTTCCCCTGCTCTCTATCCGGTCTGAGTACTCTTGTCTGCCTACTAGTGGAACACTCCGGTACTACATGCAGTGCAGCGCTGTGTAGCAGCAAGTATATGAACAAAGATGCAGCCTGCTGCCTGCGCCAACGTGAGGTTAAACAGCAAGCATATCACGGCCCTAAGTCAGAGGACCCTAAGCCTAACCCATTAGCATTCACAACATGCAAATGCATCGCCTCTCATTAGCTAACAGCGACACAACTCTTACGCTGCCTCCATTTACTCTTCTATCTTGAGTAAAAAATGCAATGTTGATGTGTCATCTCTGCAAATGACACAAGTCTGAGCGTGTTGTGGAGCTGCTTTTGCTAATGATTAGCAAAGACGTGCTCTGCTCTCTCTGGGCCGCTACAGCCTTCCCCGGTCGTGAGCCAAGGGGATGAGTCCATGAATGCTAAATTTCCAGTGTGACGGACAGCGGACTGTAGTTTTCTGACGCGAGTGTTTACCTGTCAACTTTTTTTGGCGGCCAATGTAGGAAATGGGGGTTGAAGACTATTTTTATGTTCTGCATGCTTGTGAAACTCAGCATGACTGATCGTATCGTGTGTTATATGTTTCTCAGTAAACCTCACCTTTAAGCTAAGCTAACTGGCTGCCAGTTGTTATTAAGTAACTAATCAAAGTCATCATAGTTGTTATTATCCATAGTTTTCTTCAGCCAGTATGTGCTAAACGGGCCCTTTACAGGGTTAATGAAATGTCTCAGACCCCCACCGCCCTCTGTGTGTCCAGAATACCACACTTGCAACTTCAGAGTGGCGGTTCAGTCTCTGTTGGACTTAGTAAAAGGAGCTGACATGCCTGGTGCTGCGGTCTGCTTCCAGCATGTTTCCTGTATGTTTTAGATCATGAACACAGCTGATTTGTTTGATTTAGTGATGAACCGCTCCTGTAGACACTAATGAAGGCTGAGGAGACATTTCAGCTGATAGATTAAGGTGTCAAAAAGACGAACGCACAGCGAGGAGATGCGTTTCCCTTACTCTTTTCCAACAGTGAATTAATAACGTACTCTAGAGGGTGCTAAAAGCAAGTAAAACTACAGATACCATTTGTTTTTCAGGGGGGTCTTTCAGTAACTCCATGTGGACGCTAAAAAAGAAGATCAACAGAACCTTTTCAGGAGTGGCTTATCCAGCTGACACCACGGGGTATGAAGCCTAAATATTTTTACACATCTTCTTTAAAGAGGCAGTAGAATGTAAAGCAAGATTTTCCTTGTTGTTGAATAAAGACAGCTTGGATGGTCAAATGTAGCATACCAAAAAGTCAAAGCTGTGTGTGACCTACTTTCTCTGTAAATAGTGTTTTCTACTAACCTGGCAAACCATCCTATATATGTGAATATATAATCTGACCATGGTCCATTGAATGCTCACAGTCATGGGGCGGGATCTACGGTTGTCTTTCAAACTGTTTCCGATTGCTGTTGGATAACAAACAATGTGACATACTCATCACTATGGATGTCAGTCAATGAGGCAGTCCACCATACACCGTCAAAGAAGATGCAAATACATCCTTTTTCTAAATAAACTTAAGTACCTCAATCTGCTCTTGACTCAGAGAAAGCCCAAGTCCAAATAGTCTAGAGTTAATGCCAAAGCCGTTTCAAATGAGCCGTCCCTATCTTTGTTTTTTCAGTAACATCCCGCCTACCAATAGAACGCTACGTATGTCAGTCAACAGGAAGTCCGCCATTACATCTTGGAAGAAGACATAAAACATAAAAAAAACCCATAAAACAATACATCGTTTATCTAAATAAACGCGCTGTGATTGGCCAGCCACAAGACTGGCTGGGGCTGCGGAGGTTCCAATGGAGCGTGCCTAAGTCGGCATGCAAAGCAAAATTATTTTGCTTCGGCAAATGACGGTCTAGATTCTAGGCTAGTATTCTACAGTAGCTAAAAATAGATTGTGATGTAATGTTACAATGCATTGTGGGATGTAGCCCTAGACAAGCAAGCGTGTATTTGCATGGGTGCCTATGGGTTTGAGTCACTTCGCTCTAGGGATGCAACAGTACGTGGTAAAATCCCCCTGCACGGGACAATTACCCTCTTGTACCGCGGGACTTCGGTTTTGTCATTATTTTCGCGCTGGACGTTTTATTTCATGCTTTGCACGGCACCAGGGTGCGTTTGTCTGTCCAGGCAATTGAATTTCATTCCATGTCCCGCTCTAGTCTCGTCTGAAGCTGCTCACAGCAGACCCCCTCCCTACCCACGAGTAAATATCCAGTCACAGGTTTGACCCGCCCCACTGAGCTGAAAGTTAGAGCAAAACAAGCGCTACAGAGAGAAACTTAGCCACAGCGACATGCGACGCGCCGTCTTCACACAAACCTTCCGTGTGGGAACGTTTCTGGTTTGCAGTTGAATATAAAGACGAGGAGAGAAAACGGTGAACTCAGAGGCTCACTTGATTTGACACCACAACCACAACCCCTCACACAACACACTCGAGTCGGGACCTTCCTCGGACATCCTACAATTCCAAATTACGCGTCCCTCCCGGTCCCGCTACGGTCGCCCTAGCCTCTCACTGACACCACATTGAAAAGGCGTTTTAAAAGTGACATTTCTGTTGGTCTCTGAACATATTATTATACACTGGACTACAAGTAATACATCTGAAAAGTTATATTATTGCGTGAATAAAATAAAGTTTGGAAATTTCAGATTATCTTAAGCTTTTCTACAATTCAAAGTGGACCGAAACCGGACCGAAATAAACCGAGGTACGGACCGGACCGTGGGGAAAGTGGACCGTTGCATCCCTATTTCGCTCGCCTCAAAGTTGTAGTTTTGTTCCCCTAAATATGTTCGAACGGGAAAGAAGTAAGCACTGCTGTTGGAATCTAGACATCGGATATCAGGGGGGACATTTTTTGTAGTTGGATAAGGTCTACGACAACGTGAAAGAGCTGGAAAGAGAAACGGGTCAAGCTAAAGTAAAAAAAAAAACAAAGTGGTGGCAGCTTCTATGTGGAAGGGGTCTTTTTATAATGAGCCTTATTGGCCAATCACCAGGGCTGGGACATTTTAAGCGCCGACAAACTTTTAAATGCTTTATAGAGGCTCAAACATCAGTTTCCAGTTGTATACATATACATATACACACACACACACACACATATATATATGTGTATATATGTGTATATATATATATATATATATATAAATATATATATATATATATATATATAAATATATATATATATATATATATATATATATATATATAAATATATATATATATATATATATATATATATATATATATATATATACTGTGAGTAGGCGCCAGCTCTGGTGGCCTAGTGGTAGAGTGTCCGCCTCGAGACTGGGAGATCGGGGTTCAAACCCCAGTTGGGACCAAAGACCTTGAAAAAATGGGACCTAATGCCTCCTCGCTTGACACTCACCATTAAGGGGTTGGATTGGGGGGTTAAATCACCAAATAGGGGATAGCTCATCGCTCCCCACCATGGGGATGGGTCAAATGCGGAGATGTAATTTCACCAGTGTGTGGTGATGACTAATGGGACTTTAACTAAACCCCATTCTACTGGTCCTTTAAGAAAATATTTCCATTAAAATACATAATTTAGTCCAACACCTTCACCTCACGGTCTTGTCTGAGATTAAAAATCTTTCCTCAGGATTTCATCTGGGGGTCGGCTCAGGGAAAGTTTCACAGCGTGGCAACATCTGAACCACAGCCCCTGTAGTCCGTACCTGGATGGGAGCCGAAACACCAGCACAAGATCCCTCCCACAGTTCGATTCAACAATCAGTCTGAATGAGAAGAAAATAAAGGTATGACCAAACTATAAGATATACAGATTTCATGTCTGTACTAAAACTGTTTCTTTTTCTCTTCTTGTTTGTATTGCAGGATGTGGGTCCTGAGTTCATTAGAGTTTTAGATGAGCCTCTAGTTTTTTTGGAGCTGCCTGGATCTATTCTGGTAAATTCTTTGGCCATTTCCTAACAAATGTCTAGTTATTTTTAAGTACACACCGCTTATTCTGCCTCTTTCAGTCAAAAAAAGGGAAATCTCCAACCAATCACAGAGAGATTAGTGTGGTGATGCCAAACGGACAAAGCATCCAGGTCAAGTGTGACGTGAAATCCAGAGGAGGGGACGTTTTTGACATGATTGTTGCCCATTCAAACCTCGTAGAACATTTCTACTTTGGCCTTGCTTACCTTGATGGTAATTCAATGTTTTGCAACAAAGCTGCTCTGATATGTTGGTCCCTTCATATTGTAAAAAGAGTTTGCCTGATATTTTCTGTTTGCTGATCAGATAATGAGTTTTTCTTCGTGGACAATGACACCAAGATTTCCAAAGTGGCTCCAGATAGCTGGAAGAAAGTGCCTACAACCACTTTTGTCCTGTTCTTCAGGATCAAATTTTTCGTAAACAACATTTCTCTTCTTTTGTAAGTTCATCTCTCTTCTCTACAAAATGAGACTTTCCTTTAAACCATTAACTTCCAGTTAAATTAGTTGATATTGTACTTTTAGAGTTCTAAAATGAATGAAAACTTTTGCATATATGTTAAAAATAAGCCCAATGAATCATCCAAACTGTTTCTCATTCAGATATGATGGGTGTGTAAAAATATTTGGGCACCTAAAACTTACAAAAACAATCAGTTGTTTCATTCTACATGCTGGTCAGACTGTCTGGTCTAAGCTTTTTACAAAACCACAAACAAGTTGTTGATATACCAAGATGATGAGAGAGTTAACGGTTTCCTCTCCATTAGGCACAAACAGACCCGCCACCAGTATTTCCTCCAGCTCAGGAGAGACCTTCTAGATGACAGACTGTCCTGCCATGAGGAGACAGCTATGTATCTGGGAGGTTTGGCCCTGCAGACAGAGTATGGAGACTGCATGCCTGAGGTTGTATACACATTCAGAGAAAAACTAGAGTTAAATGACTCTCAAGAGATGGATTTTGAAGAACGTAGGTGACCTTTGGTCCCTAATAGGGATAGTTGGAGTTTATGGAGTGGGGTTGTGTTGAGAAGTCACGAGAAGTTAGTCAGCAGGCATTTTTCACCAAACACTTCTCACATATCAACTCTTTTAGCTGCCTCTGGATCCACCTCACACGTAGGTGTGCCTTATTCAACTAGACTAATTAAACTGTGCATATAAACTTTATTTTCAGTTGGCTTATGTATGGGGAGGCGGGAGAGGGCAGGTTTGGATGAATATTGCGAGAGCAGGCCGTAGTGGTTATAAATTCAGTGGGAGGGGTTATAAAATAGTCCTGTGCAGAGCTCTAAGCCAGCGCTCTCAGTGGTGGAAACAAAACGAGTTGGTGCTTAGCAAGCTATGGATCCAGATATGCTTCTGTCAGGGTGCCTCAGGGCAGCTGTAACTACAATGTCACCATCAGTGTCTGAATGACTGAGTGTATTGTAAAGTGCTTTGGAGTCCTCTGATTCAGAAAGACAAGTGCAAAGGCCTCATTTCTAAAGCTTACTTACACACAAAACTAGGTCTGAACAAGCTCAGTGGACTAGTGGTATGAGTATCCACCCTGGGACTGGGAGATCATGGTTCAAATCCCAGTCGAGTCATACCAAAGTGGGACCCAGTGCCTTCTTGCTTGACAATCAGCATTAAGGGGTTGGATTGGGGGGTTAAACCACCAAATGGTTCACGAGAGCGGCCGTCTCTGCAGCTCACCGCTCCCCCAGGGGATGGGTCAAATGCAGAAAACAAATTTCACACACACCAGTGTGTGTGACAACTAGTGGGTCTTTAATGTTAAAAACTACGTCAGTGACTTTCCACGCAAACTTTGTGATTTATTAAAAAAAAACTTGACAGGAAAATGTGAGCAACTTTAAGCCAACTTTGGACCTGGCGTAAGCACATTTTGGAGACGTGTTTTTTATCTTATCTGTTTGTGTAAAGCTACTATGTGTCTGTTGCTGCTGCCTCTTGGCCAGATCGTCGTTGTAAATGAGAATGAGTTCTCAATCTACTTATCTGGTTAAATAAAGGTTAAATAAATAAAATAAATAAACGTGAGATGGTAAAATGTTTAATTTAGGACACATTTTTGTCAGGATGCCACCTGTTTCCTTGATTATCCTTGTGTATTTAAACCCTCTGCTTGTGGTTGTCTTTGTCCGATCCTCGTCTTATCTTCCCATCGTGTCACCCTACCTGCCATTATTCTAATAAAACAGTTCTTTTTACCTGCCAGTCTGGTGAGCAAGTGGAGATATATGTTAGGGCACGATCCGACTCATCCTATGTTTTCCCGGGTGATCAGACAAGCCTCTCCACACCTTTGCTTCTCACCCAAGCCGAGCACCTGACGCTGTACCCAGAGCTCCATGCTGAGCTCCAGCAATCTTCAAAGGCTCCAGCCACTTTTAGAGGCCCCAGCCTTGCCGCCTGAAGAGTTCCTGCCTGCCTCCGAGGATCTCAAGCATCTTCAGTTCCTGCCCCCATTTATTTTTATTCCTGTTCTGGGTGTCGGGGGCTGCCCTTGGGGTGGGGGGTGTACTGTCAGGATCTGCTCCTTCTGCCCATGCTGTCTTGTCTCATCTCCCCTAGTTAAGTGTTAATTTCACCTGCCTCTCGTTACCCTACTCATCTGTTTAGTTTAGTTGGGTTCACTGAACAAGGACAGCACAAAAGACAATGTTACATGTAAGGGCAATGCAACCGTTGTTTTGTACAGAGGTTTGCTAGCTAGAGGCTAATTTGCACACCTAGTCCTTGGTCGGACTTTCCCAATTATCCTTGTATATTTAAACCCTGTTTGTGCTTGTGTCAGATCCTCTGAATCCCCTGAAACAGGAGCATGAGAGCTTTTTTCCACAGAGATTGAAGTCATAAGGCATCCTTATGCCAGATACCACTGCAAATGTGTTAAAAAACAAAGGAACTTGGTCTTTAAGATTGTTGGAAGGGGAGAATCGTGTCAAAAATATCCATAATTATCTTGCCTCATTAATCAGTCCTAAGACTACTCTTACTGCCAAGTACAACAACCCCACTTCAAAACATCCTAACTATCCTAAAGGCAATGGTACTTATGTGATATAATCACTTGTGAGTCAGAATAACATGCATAGCCTTATATGATGAAGTGCTTGCATGTTAGGTTGTACTGAATTGTACACTGTTCTATTCTGTTGTGTCTAGGTCTACGGTAGGAACTACTACCGGCCTGATCAATATGTCTCCAAGAGCGTGATGGAGAAACGTGCCTTACCTTTGATTCAGGGGGAGCTTCTGCGACTTCATGCCAATAATGCCCAAATGCTCACAGATGAATCTGAGCTAGAATTCCTGAAGGTAGCAAAATACCTCGAATCCGAGAATTGAACTCAAAATATTGTGTGACAGGTGTATTTTCTACCTTTGTAGGTGTGTCAGCAGTTGCCTGAATACGGTGTCTTTTTCCACCGTGCGATGCGTGAGAAAAAGCCTTTAGATGGAGAAATCATTCTCGGGGTTTGTGCCAAAGGTGTCATTGTCTATGAAGTTAAAGATGGCTGCAGATCCACGTTTCAGAACTTCTACTGGAGGGAGACAGCAACCATCTCATCAAATGTGAGGTCATAACACATGATTCTAATGTGTTTCACTTTTATGTGCTAAATGTTTTTTCTACATGGATTTGCAGAGACGAAGGTTTATAGTTGAGTGCAGAGGCAGCAGGAAGAAGTACACCTTCATCACAGACAGGTCCAAGATAGCCAAGTATCTGTGTAACCTCTGCTCATCTCAGCACAAGTTTAAAAATGAGATGAACTCACGCCAACTTAGCCACAGTCTGGTCTCAGGTCAGTTCCTCTTGAGGTTTGATCCAAAATACCAAGCAACGGATTCTTGGCAATGCTTCAAGTGGCTGATCAATAGGTCTAATCTCTAAATCTGTTTCCAGAGGACAACATCGTGCAATATGCAGGAGTGTGCCGCACTCAGAGCAGCCAGCTCAAGTCCCTCTCGTGTTCTGAGACGCCACAAGATGACAGTGGTTTGACCACTCCTCAGGAAGAGCCCTTGACAAAACTATACAACGATGTTACAGCCAGGATTGAGGCTCGTGTAAAACAGCACAGGTAAGTGATCTGTCAGCGTTAGTGAACACAGTTTTGTCTGTCTACAGCAGTCACCGGGCAAGAGGTTGGGTTAGACCTGGACAAAGTCACCAGCCTATCACAGCCACACAAGTCAAGTCAAGTCAAACTTTATTTCTATAGCACATTTAAATGGCAACATCGTTGCCCCAAAGTGCTGCACAAGAATAATAGTAATAAAAACGAATAAAAATGAAATTTAAAAGCCAACAGAGCCTTGTAAAATATTAAAACCAAAGGCAAATAAGAAAGAATTACGTAGCAAAAGTTAAAATTCAAAACAACAGATAAAAAAAATTATATCACAGATAAAAAGGTAAAAACAAAACAAAGGGAAACCTGCAGTCGCTTAAATATATCTAAAATGCCAGTGAATACAAGTATGTTTTCAGACGTACTTTAAAAGAGGCCAGCGTATCAGTTGTCTTTACATCCAGGGGCAGGCTGTTCCACAGGGTAGGGGCCACTACAGAGAAGGCTCTAGCAGCCTTGGTTTTAAGCCGGGATCTGCGTGTGACTAAAGGTTGGTTTATGCTTGACGCGTCCGCGAGGTTCGCAAGGCTCCGCGCGGCAAAATTACGTCATTTTAGCAACCACGCCCATCCGCGCGGCCCAAAGTTTCCGCACCGCGCACCTAGGAAATTTTCTAACTACGCGGACGGTCCCGCACGGAAAAACATGGTGGACTGCAAGAGCTCGTAGTGGCGGAGGTTCGTAAATACAAACATCTCTATGATTCGGCCCATAAAGATCACCGTGATCAAAATATTGTTAATAATTTGTGGAGTAAAATTGCTGTCACACTCGGAAAAGACGAGGAAGCAGTAAAAAAAAGTGTAAAACATCAGTGATTTCTACTACGGTGTACTGTTTTAATGCATGCCGTAGAGCCTATATGCCACCCCGCACTCTGGGAGAATATTGGCTCACAGCGGAGACAAGCCACAGAAGGTAGGAAGGAACTATAAACGCTGCAAAGTCCGACGCGGGTTCCATCCGTGCGTCTAATTTCTGCGCGGGATGTACATGCGTCAAGCATAAACCAAGCTTAACAGATAGAGATCAGCTGATCTAAGCACCCTGGATGGAACATACGGCTGAATAAGTTCACTCAAGTATGGTGGAGCCTGCCCGTGCAAACATTTAAAGACCAGCTGGAAGAAGCTAGTCTTCACCAACGCACTGACCTGATCTGAACAAGTGAGACCTGAGTCGAAAACAACCCCCAGATCCCTAACTGTGGGGTGACAGTAGGAGGACAGATCTCCAAGAATGCCTTTTTTGTCAAGCAATGCAGTCGAAGACCCAAAGGTAATTATCTCAGTCTTTCTCTCAATCAATTTGAGGAAGTTTGAGTCAAAACATGCCTGCACTTCTTTGAGGCAGTCTAACAGGTCCTGGGAGAGTGAATTACTGTTAGCTGGAATAGATACATAGATCTGCAGGTCATCCGCATATATGTGGAACTGAATCCCATATTTTCTAAAAATTGACCCTAGTGGCAACATATATATAGACACAACCATACAGGCACACATACCTGAGACCAGTGAGACCAGCATACCCTCAGAAAAATACCCAAGAAAACTACACACAGAAAAGCTCCATCCAGTTGTCAAGAATGCAGTCTTCCTGCCACAAGGCGACAGGCCTATCAAATGCACCAACAACCATCCTTGCACAAAAGTAATGCCAGTTATCCGATAGTAAAAGGACATGTTGAGTCAAATTCTGGCATGTTTTAAATCACAACATTGGTTCCTATAGCTAGGGAGTTGAAAGCTGCAGGAATTAAAGACCTAAGCAACATTTACAAAATAGAGTTTTTTTATTTCTTTAAATACAAGTGAGTGAAGGTAGGATTTAGCATGAGACAGACAGATGGATCAGGGCTTTTTCTTCTTCTTTCTTCAGGAATGAGGGTATTGCTCTGTCCTGTCGGTGCAAAGAGTTGAAAGGCAAAGCCTGCAGCAGGCCGGGCAGGGGCAGCAGCTTCTCGTTCAACCGCCGCCCTCCATTCACCATCGGTCTGGTGTATATTTTTATATTTGTTTGTTTTTATAGCACCTGCTCCAGCAGTCAGCGCAGCAGTGCAAGCACACGTTCACCAGCGTGCTCTCAGAGAAGCGGCTCTGAAGCCCAGTCTGGATCTCCAGCAGCCAGAGGTAAAACTGAACCAAAGGCCAGAGTCCAGAGAAAATACCACATGAAGCATCACTCGTGCACCTGTGAAAATAGCTTAGTCCATCAAAACATTGCTTGTGTTGGCTTGAATTTTATTTCACTGCATTTCCCACAGAAACTCCTCCTAAAATGGAGGCATCATCAGAAAGGGAAGTCATATGTGTTTCCTTGAAGAAAGATCCAAAGGTTGGCCTTGGTAAGATGACCAGAGATTGTTGCACATAATCCATAAAAAGGTTGTTTTAATATTTCATGAAGCATCACAAAATAGCACTCTTCACCTGCTCCATACCTAAGATACGATGAAATTTTGGATGCACTAATCCAGTAATGTGTTTTGGATCAGGTTTTTCCCATTAATGCTGTGGTACATAGTTTAAAATCTTTAAAGACACATTCCGCAACTTTTACACCTTAAAATAAGGTTTTTTGTAAAGTTTTGGTGGCATACTATCATCTATTATGTTCATTTTCAGAGTGTTAGGGGGTCCCACGTCTGTTTATTATACAGTTTTTGACCCGATGTCCACCGCCAGAAGTACTGACTGTGTGTTGCTTTACGACACAGTATGGCAAGCCAAAGGGGTCAAAAAAGCATGTGTTCTAAATGCGTATTTTGTTTGTCAAAATGCGTTTTGGTGGACATAACGCGAGTTTAGATCATGCATTTTTTTATCCCTTTGGGTAGTATAACTTAGAAACGCGATTTCGAGATTTGAGCAGTGGCAGATTCACCAAAGAAAGCTAGAAATCCCTTATCAGAGGAATCTAGGAAAAGAAAAGAAGAACGTGATAGAGCAAGAGCAAAGACCAGAGTTATTATTGGGCCGTCTTTTCCTCGCTGGAGAGCTCTTTTAGAAAGAACAGCATGAACTACAGACTCTGACCTAGCCGTGCTGCTTATGGCTAGGTAAGTAATAAATTATTTCACCAGGGTTTTTGTGTTTGGTCGGGCATAAAGTTGTTATACAGTCCTGATAAAACTATTTATTCAATGTGTGGAGGTGGAAAAGTTTGTTTTCATTGTTTTGCCTGACATTAGGAATGTAAACATGCCTCTTATGCCCCAGAGAGCAATATGATTTTACAACAGTGACGTTACGCAGCAAGCTTTGAGAGGGCGACAGAGAGCATACATCCGCAAAGTTCAGGAGTGTGGTTTTAAAGTAACTTAAAAATGCTTAAATTACATTTAATTCACACGGGCCTAGAGCGCTGACCAATAGAACTGCATATCTACAAAAGGGAACTTTCAGTCAGTGAGAATGTGCCTCAGTCCCCAGCATGCACTGCAAGGTGAAGGCGGAAGAAGCTGGAGGTTTGCTACAGAGCAACTGAAAGTACTGTTTCCAGTACCGAAGTTACAGATTCCTCAGCTGTCTTCTATTTCTCAAAGAAAATGTAAACAATTTAAAATTCCTTCTGCAAAACTCTCCATGAGACGTTTATTAGAGCTGAGTAGAATTTACTCGGGAGATGCTGTTAAAAGATGGAGGGAGCCCAGCTTCTCTACAAAACTGATGATGAGTTGACGTTTCTTTGGTAAATAACATTAGGCATGTTTCCACTGTCGGAAATTCAGGGTAATTTCACCGGAACTTCCCAGCATGCCCGTGTCTCCACCAGTGGCGGCTCGTCCATAGGGGGCACTAGGGCGCTGCTCCACCAGTCTCACAGGAAGAGGAAGAATATAGGAATCACAAAATGTATTTAAAAAAACATAAAATTTAAACTAAACGATCTATACACCTTATGGACTGTAAGTGCTGTGTGTAATCTGCATTTAATTGTAGTTTAATAATGTTCATACTTTTAACACGGCCGAAATGTCGACGTACTTCCTGTCACGTGTCCTCTCGCGGTCGCAGCAATCTTTACCATCGACTTAATATGGGCTAACTGGTGCATCCGCGCTGGATCCCCAACGACAAGGAATAGGAGAGCTGTTGGGCGCATATGGTTTCGATCGCAAGCAAACGGGAGAGTCTGCTCAGATCAGGAGGAGGATGCTGATTGGTCAGCTCACCCAGCCCAGACAGAACTGTAAATTTCTCCACAGGCTAGTTCACTGTCCTTTGTTGTTGTGGAGCTGCTGCTAACGTTGACTATGGAGAAAACTAGTAGTTTCATCTTTTTATCATTGGATTCTACGAACCAAGTGGATTTTTTTACTATTAGATGGCTTATTTTGACCAGCAAGGTAAGACAGAATTTAGCTTTTGACTTCATGAAAATAGCTTTGTTTTGCTTTTCATTTAGCAGTCATTGGGTGGTGTTGAGGTAGAAAACGTGAATTCTATCGTTTAAAAGAGCCTCTTCCCGTTTAGTGTGTGTGAGGTTTGCATATATTGGTGAATATGAAGCATGTTTTTGGAACAACTTTGTTGCTAACTTAGCAACAAAGTCCGTCGATTTCAAGTTGTGTGACGCATAAGAATGGTAATTTGGCGTTCCCTAGTGGTGATATGTGGTTAGTGCATCTGAAAAACTGACCTGCAAAATGAAGAAAATAACGATCGTTTATATGGCGCCTCTCAAGATAAAAACCATTCACAAGAACTAACATTAAAAAAAAATGCGCCCCACCCAAAAAAAATTCACCAGCCGCCACTGGTCTCCACTTCACTGGGCAATCGGAACCGCTGTTTTCCGGGACAGTACCTGATCAGGGTTAGGTAATCGGGGTGGCCCGGCTGAGTAGCTGAGTGGAACTTTTGGTTAACTCATGCTGATTGGTTGTAACTCAGCAGGAAATTACATCAGCAGATGCCGTTCAAAACAACCGTCATTAGTAAAATTAGAAGAGTTGCTTTTGAAGCAGAATGGAAACAAAAGAAAATAAGCACCGATCACGCTGGGCTTTGTTGTCTCACAGAGCGCCGTGATAAACGGAGCTTCTTCTGGTCAGTGAACGCCACAATTTACGCTACAAACCACAACTTTAAGAGCAATATTGGTATCAGATTGGCCACACTCAGCTCCCAGTCTGCATTATTGACTTGCCGTCAAGGGTTATTTCCTGGTCGTATGGCAATAGCGTAAAGCACCAGCTTACTGCTATAAAAAAGATTAGGTTCTGCTGGAGGTAGGCTCAAGGAGACCCAAAACCAATGAAAAGTATAGAGTGGTTTGGGCTATGATTACAATGTCTGACAGTTTCACTTTTACTCTGTTCATTTTAGGACAAAATCAATAAAAAGTTTAAAATTATTGGTGAAACATCAGCTTCATGTCTCTTATCTTCCTGTAACTTGTCTTTTGTGGGACCGTTACACAATTACAGCCGGTCAGAACACTGCATAGAGCTGCCTTCCTTGTTGTGTAACCTCTGTTAACTTTTAATATCAATGACAAACATTCACAAGCAACCGCTGTTGTTTACAACAGACTTTATTAAATCAAATGATGGTATTACGATAAAAGATGCAGTGGCAAATCTGCAAAACAAGCAAGCTTTTAAACATAAACACGGTCACAGAACACTCACCCCTCCCGTTGGATATCATCCCTAGGCCACATCCGCCTGATACCGAAACCCGCATTGCCAGAGGAAACGAGAGAGCGCTAAACACCAGTCGCTGTTTTCTATGTCCAAATTGTCACGATCCTGGCTCCTCGACCTAGCCTGGCAAGCCATCCTATATATGTGAATATATAGTCTGGCCACGAACCATTGATGGCTTTCAGTCGTGAGGCGGGATCTACGGTTGTCTTTCAAAATGTCAGCACGCAATTGGATAGCGCTAGGACCAATCAGAGTAACGAACAACGTGACGTAATCACGGCGACGGAAAAGCAGGATGCAGTAATGGCGTCTAACATCAATGATTTCTGTTGTTTTTGTATAAAAACATGTGAATATTAGGTGTACTGGGACATTGCACTACTTTGTTTGATAAAAATAAGAAGCCGCTAAGTATAGCCGACAAACTTACGCACGTTAGAGTCTAAATAATCCAATGTTGATCACAAAGCCATTTCAAACGAACGTGTTTCCTGCACCGCCGCCATGTTGCTTGGGTTCGCGGCCGCAGCGCTGACGTCATCGGCTACTCCCGCTCTGTGATTGGCCCACAATATAGAGCTCTGTGATTGGCCCAACCAAAACTATAGCGAGCTGTGATTGGACAGCCACAGGCAGCGAGGGTTCCTATGAAGCATGCCTAGACCAAACTCTGCAAAGCAAGAATTTGGTCTAGTTCACTAGCTTCGGTGTTCCAGCTCAACCAGCGTTCCAGCTGAAGTCGTTCCACTAACCTTGTCCAGCGTTTTCCATTCCAGCCTGTCGACTCCCAGTAAGTAGTCTCTCTTTATTCTGGAACCACACGCGCTCTCGTTTCCCTTCAAGATGCACGTCACGGCTTCCTTTATTAACCGCGTGTCTGTTCAAACCCAGTGTCAGTCCACTCCACGCTTGGGTCGTACAACACGCCACATTCCAACTCACGTTTGTGTCTGTTCAGTCCAGTCCTAACCAGATCGTGACACAAACACCTTTTGTTGACTTCAAATGGTGTTTTCCTTTTGGGACTATGGTAGTTTGAGTTGAAGTGGTAGAGCGGAGATGGTCTAATGGTTGCTTTCAGTCCGAAACGTGTAGAGGTTTTTAGACAAATGCGAGAGAACCACTTTATTAATTTTTTTTTTTGAGGCATGAAAAAAGTGTTTTGAAGCTAGCTTGTTTTACAGATTTACCATTCTATCTTTAATAAAACAAACTATGATCTGTATTTTAGAAATTGTCGTCCTGCATAAGCTTGAATGGATTGAAATTTTTTAATAACTTTATTGTATTTATGGTGTCGTCTACAACTCTGTGTTGAGTTTTTGTGAAACATAAAGGAATGTTTAGATTTTCCTAGTGGGTATAAAACTCTAACAGCCATTTGTTTATTCTACAAATGAAGAAATAAAATTTTGTAAATCACTGAAGTCTCAGATAAATGAGGTAACAGAAAAGCTCAATCAAGACAAGTGAATTTTAGAAATCTTTTTTTTAAACAATTGCTGAAATATTTCTGATCTCTCGTGTCAAAGGTATAGTGATTGTCGGAGAGGATGCAGTAGGACGGTATGACTTGGGCATCTTTATTGCCACCATTGTTCCTGGTGGGCCTGCTGATAAGGATGGACGCATAAGAGCAGGTAGAGACTTCAACATTTTAGGGAACAGAAAATATCATTTTGGTCCAGCTGCATTGTGGCTGGACACAAAAGTCTTTCACTTTGACCTTTGGCCTCAGGTGGTCGCCTGATTTCACTGAATCACATCAGCCTGGAGGGCGCTACATTCAACGAGGCAGCTGAGGTCATGCAGAACATCCCTGAGGAGGTGCAGCTCATTGTGTCACAGCCAAAAGGTGCTCAGGGTTTGTGTTTTCTTCCTGTATAGCCATACTATGGCTGAGCCCTTTGGCTGGTATGGTTTATTGATTTTTAGCTAAGTTTTTTCTAAACCACGCTAGCCCATGACCTAAAGCTTTACGGATCTGAATACTGAATCCTCGTACATCCAATACTGAGAGAAATAATAAAACAGAGTTTTGTTTATTGATTTTTTTTTTTGCAGTATCTGTTAGCCCCAACAGCATACGCTCTCCTGTGCTGAGGAAATATGGTTCTCAAACTACTCTAATGACAGACGGACGATCAGGAGATGACAGCCTTGATGAGATCATCTCAGTCATGATGACGCCAAAGCCCAGCAACAGGCTGCACGTCCCACGTGAAGGACGAGTCCTTGGCTCCCAGGTAGTACCTGATTGTGTGAATGTGTAAACCTTTCTGTTTAGCCATTGTTGTGTTTTATTCTTTGAAGTGAGGTGAAATGACCTCTCACGCTTACATTATGTTGAACAAACATGAAGACTGAGTGTTTACATCTGTATCGTCCTCAGGATGGTTGCCCTCTGTCTCCATCTCTGAGCTGTGTGAGGCTGGAGGAGATCACCATGAAGCTCAGGAAGATATCTGGAAATCTGGGCATCAGCATCTCGGCGAGTTTCTTTTTTTTTTAAATTTTGGTCCAAAGTTGCAAGATTTAGGCGTTTCTGTGTAAAAGTTACAAGAAAATTACTATCTTGACTTATGAATAAAAAATAGATTTTACATCCAACAGCACTGGCTAACGGCTAATCTAAATGCAGCAAAGACTAGAGAGTAGATACTAGAGTATTGCCACATAAGGAGAATCTGAAATATGAAAGAATGCAACAGTTTTAGTATGGCAGCATTACAATTAGGTCTTGACTGTGTTCAAACTACTGTTAGCTCATCAGTCCTGAAGAACGTAAAGCCCTTTTCTCCAATCTGACTCTGTTCAGGGAGTAAATAATTCTTCCTCTTCTACAAATGCCAAAGCACCAAAAAGGTTAACCCTCATATAACACTTTCATTTTCTAGCGTTTCTACTCCTTGTGCACAAAAATGCTGAACCAAAACTTCTTATAGAAATATTATATAATATTTCATAAGTCCTATTTTTTTTACATGAACTTCATCTGTGGCTTCAGTCCTCACAAAATATGTGTGTGATTCTGAGAGTTAACCCCTTTATTGCCAGGTTTATGATCAAAACCAGAGCTGCGAAAAAATTTAAAAAAAATAAATAAGTGAAAAAATCAAATTTTTTTTTGATGATTTTGATTTTTGTTATGTCCAGAGGACCTGTTTTAGGGGTGAATTGTTGCTGCCTTGTAGTATCACAAATTGGCATAAAAATATGTTTTGCTCACTTTTTGTAGTTTTAGTGTAATGTCATATTTTCTAAAAAAAAAAAAAAAAGAGAGAGAGAAAGAGTCATGATTTTAGGCTTTGTGCACAAAAAAATGCTGAAACAAAACTTCCTCATATAATATTTCATAAGTCCCAATTTTTTACATGAACTTCATCTTTGGCTTCAGTCCTCACAAAATATAATAAAATATTTGTGTGTTTCTGAGATTTAACCCCTTTATTGCCAGATTTATGATCAAAACAAATGAAAAAATTAAATTATTTTTTGTGTGTCATGTCCAGAGGATTTGTTTTGGGGGTGAATTTTCAACATCTTGGAGTGTCACAAATGGGCATGAAAATATATATAAAAAATGTGTTTTTATTTGGATGCAGCGTTAGTCATTGCCCCGCTATATATGAGGAAAATGCACAATCTAGTGGAAAATGGTAAAAACTAAACATTTAATGTGTGACTGGTCTGGGAACCCAGACAGAATAAAAAAAAAAAGCTAATATTTAGACTTATTAGGAAAAAATGATTTACATTGGAGTCAATAGCACAAAAATGACAAGGAAGCAGCAACGCTATAAAATCGTTTTAGCATCATATTAAATAAAGTAAGGGATTTTTAAAAATTATTTTTATTAATTCCTCCATAAATACACATCCTGTGAAAAAATTACATAACTTGCATTATAGCCACAATTATTCACAAATTACACACCTGTCTGCACAAAAAATGCACTAGGAGTGTATAAGGGCTATGTTGACTCTTTTTTTTTCAAGTTGACTCTAATAACTAATGGAAAATATCTCATGGGATTAGACTAGAGCACAGACTTGATGATGATGATTATTCTCTAACAATCTAGCTCAAGCTTTGTCAAACTGGTGAATTTATAGCCCTTTTCGTGTTTGCTAATGCAAGTTAGCTGTGGTAGCCATCTTGAATTTGGCTGACTCTTAAAACAAAATTAACATTTACCAAAACACACAGGCAAAAATATTACCACAAGTTGGTGAATGGAGTATTTAGGTGTACTTAGTAAAACATTTTATTAACAGGAAATGCTCTTTCATTACATTTACAAACACATATTTTTCTTGTAAATCCCCAATAGTATCAATACATTGTGATTGTAAGTCGAGTGTTTGGTTGTTCAGGGTGGTGTAGACACCAACTATCCCAGTGGAGGAACCTACATCACCAGCCTTGTTCCAGGAGGAGCTGCTGAGCGAGACGGACGTTTACACAAAGGTATGAGGCCCAGTTCCAATACCCACATGGCTTCCTACGTTCCTCTGTGAAGTGCTCTTGGAGGAAGAGCATGTAAGGCTTTGAGTGTGTAGTAACTGACCGGCGCCACTGCGTCGTATCTTCGTGACTTCCTAAAGAGGGATTTTGCTACTTTGTTTCTTGGAATGATATTAAAACAAGTGATTCAATTACTGGCATTTCAATTATCCAATCTAGTACTTGTCACAGTAGTTTAGGTTGTTTTATTATGGACTCAACAGGCCAAACAGGCTTTTTAACAATAGAGTTAAAGTTAAAGTCCCAAGTATTCATCACACAATGGTGAAATTACATCAAGGCAGGTTAAGTGTCTTGCCCAAGGACACAACGACAGCGACAGACTGAGACGCAAATCTGCGACCTTCCGATTGCAAGGCAGCCACTTAACTCCTCTGCCAACATCGTCCCAATTAATGAAATTTATGAAAAGAAATATTGTTACAACCAGTGTTGGGTGTAACTCATTACTTTGTAATGCATTACAGTAATTACATTACATTTATTGGTAACGCAGTAATGTAATGCATTACTTATGAAATTTCTGTAATATATTACTTGTTACAAAGAGAAACCAACATTAGTTTCTTGCATTACAATCAACTAGGCTTCTCTCTCGCTCTCTTCTCCAAGGAGAACTCGGAGGACACATTTTTTTTATATGTGATGATGTTGCAAGGTTACGTGGACAATCACAAACGGAGAAACGGGAAAAGAGCAACATGGCAGTCGATGGAGGGCAAGGCGACTTTTTATGGATAGAAGTATGCACATTACTTTTCCTTTGTTGCAAGAAAGGACAAAAACTTAACAGTTTGTGTAAACATTCTAAGGAAAAAAAATATTTTGATACTGTGTACCTTGAGGTTATGATAGCATTTTACAAGTTTGCATTTTTCAAGGTGCTTATGTAGCACTGTTGTTAATGCTTGTTTTACATTTCTTTTATTAAAGAAGGGTGTCAAAAAGAGATCTTCAGTGCTATTATTGAATGAAAACAATATTGCAGGTTACTTTCTGGGCGCAAAAGTAATCAGAAAGTAGTGTATTTAAGTTACTTCATGAAGTAAGTAACTAAGTAGTGTAATATATTACTTTTTGAAAAAGTAACTTGTAATATGTAATATGTTACTATTTTTGACTAACTTCCCCAACACTGGTTACAACAAAGAAATAATCAACCTAACTGAAGTTTACTTACTTTTTTGTGCTAATTGTATTTGTTGATTTGTTTTAATATTACAGGTGACAGAATTCTAGAAATTGATGGGATTAGCTTCCACGGCTTCACCTACCAGCAGGCTGTGGAGTGTTTGGGTAAAACTGGGGAGGTAAAGTGACCAAACTACTCATGTGTCCAGCTGGCTATTAGCTGTTAGATAAGTGTGGACATATTGTTGGTGATGGCTACTTGTTTGTTCCCAGAGGAACATTCTGAAAGGAAAATTCTGAAATTTCCATCAGCTTAGTAAAGGGCACCAACACATCTGTCTGCAGTTCAGAAACCCACACCATTTAGTTCTCTGACATTGCAAACAAATTCCATAACTTCCTCAGTCCTTATCACACTACTATACAGGCGACATGAGAGTCAAAACAACTAACACCAACTAAATGCATCAAATTGTCAATTCAGTTGAATTCAATTCAGTTTATTTCTATAGCGCCGAATCACAACAAGAATCATCTCAAGGCACTTCACAAAATAAACATTCCAATAGAGTTCAGTTCATTAAGCCAATCAGTAAAAAGGTTTCCTATATAAGGAACCCAGCAGATTGCATCAAGACACTAACTAGTGTCAGTGTGTTGATACAATCCTCATACTAAGCAAGCACGTAGCGACAGTGGAGAGGAAGATAAGATGATAACTTCAGTCTTGTCTGGATTTAACAGCAGAAAATTTAGAGTCATCCAGATTTTTATGCCTTCAAGACAAGCCTGTAATCTACCTAACTGATTAGGTTCATCAGAATTTATGGATAATGCATGTTTACAGTATGTCATGCAAACTGTTGCAAAAGCAACCTTTTATCTGGTAAACAAATAATCAGCCGGTGGTGATTTGCTTTGTTGACAAACTGCCTCTTCATTTTTTTGATTTTCCCACAACTTCCTGTCATCTGCTGATGCTATTTCCTGTGTACCACCCTCTCCTTTTTTGGGTTGTTGCAATTGTGTTGGTAACCAATTAATACCATGTAACTGAGCCAAGATTGAGCTCCAGAAATCAAAAATGTCTGATTGACTGTGATGGAGGTTGGGTTGGTTATCCTCATTCACTCACAGATTTTTGTACCAGTTGTCCCCAACTAGTGCAGATTGGTGCACACTTTCTCCAGCTTAACGTGAACCATTGGCTAGTGGCAGAGGTGGACTGGTCATCTGTGAGTTCTGGAGAATCCCAGAACGGTCGGTACCATCTCATCGTTAGTTCTGCTCCGTTCCTCTTGTCCAGGTGGTCTGCTTCATTGTTGAGCGGGAGCCAACCAACTTGCCCAAAGTTTCTGTCAGCACTGACAACAGCAGCTGTGCATCCAATCAAAGCCTCAGTCCACCCGGCAGCCACCAGAGACTCAACAGCTGCTCGTCCATCAGCGTGCCTCCAAACCCAACACCTGACCGTTCCAGAGACTACAGCTTTGTCACTGATGGTATGATGTAACAACAGGGCCTTGGTGTGCTACCTTAGCCATCTAAAGCCTGATTTATACTTGTCCGTCAGCTCAGGTTTGGAGTCATAGATGGAGATGTTTTCCCTTTGGACGTCTCTGTTGTCTGGGAGTGTTGCAAAGCAGTTCCCTGTCAGAACAACAGAGGGCGTAGCGCTTTTCTGAGGGTATCCTGCCACCATTACAGTCATATATCTGATCCACGATAGTGTATTTATTATTGTGTGTTTGTATTTATGTGTTTATGCATTTCAGAGACACATTTGTCCCTTATTCTCCTCCACCTCTTCATGCAGTTGCTACCTCTAAACCCATGTTTCCCATAATTTTCATCTAAGAATATAAAGTTTGCTGCGTATCTTTGTATTCTTCAGTTCCGGGTGTATAAAACTTTTTCTGCAAGACCTTCGTTGATCTGCTCCTAGTCTGCCTCTAGACTTATTTTTTGAAGGGGAAATGGAGGTGCTGTTGATGAATTTAAAGAAAGTGGCATCCTGACCAACAACTGGTTTGCGGTGGATAGTTGAAACATTTGGGCATGTCCACCTCTGCGGGCCTGCGAAAGCGCCCTTGCGTAATGAATAATGGCGTTGCCTGTCTCTGTACCCATGCAGACAGAGATGTATAAACCAGGCTTAAGAAGCAAGATTTCTCTGATGGCCCGAAGGTGAACTTTAATACAACCCCCACCTCGCCCTCCCTTGGACTTCCTCTTGATCTGTCTTACTGACCTTGACCTCCCCTGGCATCCTTTAATCTTTGACTTGGCCATCTATTTTTGTCTTCCTACATCTAGTCCTTTGAAAATATCACAGGCTGATCACATCTGACTCCATTTAAAGGTTGATTATCTTAACAAGTCAGGGGAGGAATATCTGTTTTAAATCAAATTAACTGCAAAGGCCGTTCCTGCATGTTCATACAGACATTTCCTTACATGAGATTGTTGAGTTTACTCAAAGAAAGGATGCTGAAGTGATTGGCCAATGTCTTTTCATCCCAGCAGCAAAAGGTTTATAAATGACTAACAGTAGTTTAATGAAATTAAATTGGAAACAAGACTTGAGAATTGTAGCTCACAGGTACGGGTAAGGACTCAAGGGCGAGGGGTTAGGGAGTTCACTTATTTACAGTGAGGCTGTAATCATTCTCTTGGCCATTAGTGGGTGATACACACATGCTTTAAAGTTGTTTATGGGATTATATTTAAATTTTATTGTTTATTCAAACATGTTTAATCAAACCGTAAAAGAAACAACAAAAAAATATAAGTTGTTTTTCTATCATTTTTTTTGCCTGTCTCTTGTCCAAGACAACGTCCAGGAGGTGACGCTGACCAAGAGCACTAACGGTCTGGGATTTAGCTTCCTAATGTGTGAACTGGACCCACCCACAAAGGACTTTACAAGCTTGGTCCGGATAAAGCAGCTTTTCCCCGGACAGCCAGCAGAACAGAGCGGCAAAATCCAAGAGGGAGACGTTGTGTTGGCCATCAACGGCCAGCCACTGAAGGAGCTGTCCTATCCAGTAAGTGTCATCTCATTTGGGTTTGCCTCCTACACGTCTCATGAGTGCAACTAGAGACACGTGGTACTGGACACCCAACATCCTCATAATTATATTGGTCCATTTAGGGGTGGGCGATATGGAAAAAAAATAAAATCACGATTTTTTTTTTTTTTTTGCAAAATCACGATCACGATTTTATCACAATTCTTTCCATTTTGACAATTTAGACATTTTGGAAGTAATTTACCAGTAAAATAGATCAATTTAAAAGCAAAGCCCTTCACAGAAAATAGAATAAAAGCTTTCAGAATACTAAAAAAATCCTAAACTTCCAATGTGTCTCTGTCTGTGTGTGTAAGGTTAAGAGCTAGAGATAGACATCTCAAATGTCATACAAGCACTTTTATTTATTATATATTTATAATTAATGTAAAATAATTTAAATTATATCTAGAGGTGGCTCATATTCTGTCATCTACAATATTACCAGTAATTATTTTTGTCCAGAGGAAAAAATCTACCAGGTTAAGCTAAATTCATGATATGTTTGCATCCACTGCCAGAGGATTACACTCCCGCTCTTTTGGCCTTGCGGCTCTCCGTAGCCCTTTCCTGACTACGCGGGGGAGGGAGGGGTTTGTACCGTCTCTCTACACAAACAGGAAAAACAGAACTCTGTCGGCAGCCACAGTTAAAAGGATCATTAAAACACGAACAAACGTCCCCAAATAATAAAAGCCACAAAGCCAAGTGCAAATTTTAGAGCAGAACACTGAACCAGAGGTTTCCTGATCGAGCAGATGCGTGAGAACACATGTAATTACCGCTTAGAGACAGCGCTAGCTAGCCGCTAAGGCTAGCGGCTAGCGTTTCAATTGATTATGGTGTGCTTTTTCAATGACTTGTTCGTTTATGTCTGTATCCTAATGCATCGGATTATTAAGATTATTTTCCTCAGTTCCATCGAGCACCTCAGCTAAACAAACCAACATGCTGCCTAAAACTTGCTCTGATTGGTGTGTGGCTAACAGAAGCAGACTAGCAAATGGCGTGAGGCTGAGAGGAAAAAAACAAATGTGACGCGTCCAAAAATAACGGCACAGATGGGTGATAGAACGCAAATAGACGGTTCTAGGATCTCCAAGTTTTGGTAGATCGTCATCACATTAAATTCCTTAATGATCTTATATCATTATATTGCACGGCCCTAGGCCCATTTTTCTGTGTGTGTTTAAAAAACCTAAAGTAAAAAAAAAACAAAACAAAAAAACCCCACTGTTGCATATTTCAGTCAAGTTTGAGTAATGTTTTTTTTTTTTTAATTGACAGGTGGGAACTCCCCCAAGCAGAGGTCCTTGTGTTTTGCTTTCAAAGTTGTTAAAGCAGCTGTCTGGAGTATTTTTTTTTATCTGATGGCACCATCTAGTGGCTGACAAGCGTATCACACCAAGAGTCGGTCGATCCGGTTTTTTAAGATGGCGACTACACGTTTCTTGTTTATGAATGTGTTTCTGTAGCTGACAAACAGCTAAAACACGTTGTTTTATAAGTATTATTCTCGTGTCATGTTGTGTTTTCATATATTTATATTTTAAATACTTACTTGTCCGTGAAAAGTTCATCAACGCTGCATCAGCCGAGGTACTTCCTTAAATCTGAAGCATGTAAGCGATAGTCTAACGCTATTGGTTAGTTGTGGTCACCGCTCAGTTTCCTATTGCATGCAGTTTTACGTGGCAGGGGGTGGGCTTAGCAAAAAAATCAAAAGATGTATTGCTTACATTATATAACAATCACTTTTACAGATTTCTGAAAAATCATACATAATTCCTGAAAGGGGAAAACTGGATTGATGCTTTATGTTAGGGATTGTTAACCATTTTTTAAAGTACAGACTAGATAAAAAATAAATCAATTCTTCATAAATGTGGAGATTAAACTTCCTTCTAGCTAAACAGAGAGACTAGGTGTTAGTTTTTACAGTACAGGGGAGGAGGGAACCAGACTCAAGACTACCTGGATGAAGAGGAGCGGGGCATTGATTACACAACCATGCCCCATCCAGTCTTTTGCAATAGCATAGCAAAGCTAAAGGGAAGAAGCATCTGAGACAGGAAAATGCATCAGTGAAGCTAAAAACAATAAAACATGGCCAAAAGCTCCAAAAAGTAAATTTTGCAAAATATAGGACCTTTAATACATTGCTCGTCCAAACAAAAAAAAAGTCGCCACCAAAAAATACAAAGGTCACACTCTATTTCATTGGACCACCTTTAGCTTTGATTACGACACACATTCTCTGTGTTTTTAATAATGCGTTGACAGTTCTGAACCCAGTTTTAGTCGTTTCTGCAATCTCCTTAGATGTTTTCTCTGCTTGATGCCAATGATGTGACCCTTCTCACACACTAACATCTTTTCCACCACCACCAGATGTGTCTTTCCACATGGTTGTTGAAGAAATGAGAAGCAGCTCATTGCACCAGTTGGGTTAAATAACTTGTTGCAGCTGAAAGATAATCACCCATGCAGGAATTATCCAATCCTATTTGTTTGCTTGGTTAAATAAAGGTGACAACTTTTTTTTTGGACAGGCAGTGTATGTCCTGCTAATAAACTCTAAAACTGAAATAGGATGAATTTTATCTTGTTTCTATCATAGACATGAATAGGTAGACGCCCTATTGGGTGCTGGTGAGCGTAACAGCATCTCCGCCATATTGGATGGGTCTCCTCACTGTCCAAAGTCAATGCAGAGTGGGCAACTATGCTCATGTATGTGCAGCCACAGTCAACCATAAGGAACAAATGTACCCAGTCAATCAGAAAAGCAAAATCTGAATATTATAAGAACCAGTTCCTGATGAGTAGTTCTGACCCCAAAACGTTCTGGCAGACTGTCAAGACTATGGAAAATACCAGTAAGTCCTCACACCTGCCAAATGCAATCAAATCTGAGGGCATTGTTGTCTCAGATAAAACTAAAATGTTAAATTCCTTCAATAATCACTTTATCAAGTCTGGTCATGCCCTTGCTACAGCTTCACCCACCTCTGGGGTCTCTGACTTCCACTCAGCTATATGCAATGATTCCCTCCCCGCAACCACTTCCTGTTTCTCAATTAAATTGTTTCAGGTAGATGAGGTACTTGACGAGTTACTCAGGTTAGATCGTCATAATTCAGCCGTACTGGATACGCTTGACCCTTTCTTTCTGAAAATTGCAGCACACGTTATTGCTGCACCTATTACCCATCTATTTAATCTGTCCATACAAACTGGTGCATTTCCGCAGGACTGGAAATTTGCATCTGTTGCTCCACTTTATAAAGGGGGAGATCATTCAGACCTAAGCTGTTATAGGCCTATCTCTATCTTGTCTTGCCTCTCTAAAGTCATTGAAAAGTTAGTCAACAAACAGCTAACTCACTTTCTGGAATCCAGCAGTGTTATTACCCGCATGCAGTCCAGCTTCAGAACTGGCCATGGATGTGTCTCTGCAACACTTAAAGTGCTAAATGACATCATATGTGCCATTGACAATAAGGAATATTGTGTAGCTGTGTTTGTTGACTTGGCTAAAGCCTTTGACTCTGTAGACCATAACATCTTACTTAGCAGACTCAAACATACTTTCTCAGGCATCCGTGGCATGGTTTAGAAGTTATATCTTAGACCGTATGCAAACAGTGAGAACAGAGGGTTACCAATCTGCTCCTCTACCTCTAACTATGGGCGTTCCTCAAGGGTCAATACTGGGCCCAACCTTATTCAAAATCTATATCAATAACATTGTTCATGCTGTTGACAGTTCTCATATACATTTATATGTAGATGACACCATTTTATATGCATGCAGTTCTTCTTTGAATGCAGCTTTGTCCTCCTTGCAGCACAACTTTAATTGTCTTCAACATGCCTTCTCCAACCTTCACCTTCATTTAAACGCAAGTAAAACAAAGTTCATGATCTTCAACCGTAACTTACAGCAATCAACTTGCCACACTAGTCTTGTTTCCCTGGATGGTACAGAACTACAACTTGTCAGTTCCTACAAGTATCTGGGTATCTGGCTTGACAGCACACTTTCATTTGACATTCACATTAATTCATTACTCTCTAAAGTCAAGTCAAGGATTGGGTTTCTATACCGCAACAGGTCATCCTTTACTCATTCTGCAAAGCAAACCTTGGTCAAAATGACAATCCTTCCCATCTTAGATTACGGTGACATCATTTATAGGACTGCTTCCAAAAAACTTCTTCATAAACTCAATGTCATTTATCACTCAGCAATCCGTTTAGTCACTGGTGCCCCTTTCACTACTCATCATTGTGATCTGTACTCACTCGTTATCACTCCATTCCTGCAGGTTGTTACATTGGTATCAATTTATATACAAAACAATCATCGGTAGAACACCGTCATATCTTCGCTCATTACTCATCACTTCCAACAACCAGCGCAATTTACGTTCCAGTAACCTAATCTCTATGGTTATTCCCAAAGCTCGCACCTCCTTTGGCTGCTCCTCATTCCAGTTTGCTGCTCCCAACGACTGGAATGAACTGCAAAAATCACTAAAGCTCACTACCTACGTTCCATTATCTACCTTCAATAATTCATTGCATTCAATAGTTTCTGTTCAATGTGCCTGCTTCTGAGTACTTAAAGATTGTTTTAAGTCTGTGTTGATGGCTTGTACATATTATATATGAGAACAGTTCTTTGTTTTTATGTCTAGCTGTTTTATCTTATCTTTATCTGCATTTTTTAAATCTTATCTGTTTTTTATCTTATCTGTTTGTGTAAAGCTAAATATGTGTCTGTTGCTGCTGCCTCTTGGCCAGATCGTCGTTGTAAATGAGAATGAGTTCTCAATCGACTCGTCTGGTTAAATAAAGGTTAAATAAAAATAAAACTAGATAAATTGCATTTCTTGCAGAAATGCGTTTGAATGCGTTATTGCTGAATATGATAGCTGAAACTGCTGAATTGAAGATAAAACTAAGCTTAATTGTCAATGTATTTGAAGATTTAGAAGCAAAAATTGCTAACAAGTTTTAAAAAGCCCAAAAAGTAGGTACCGAACAGAGAAAAAAAATCCTCAACAGCAGAAAAATGAAATATCTAAACATAGTTTAAAAACTTTGCTGCTAAAATGTTTAAACAGCTCATAATTGAGTATAAGTAGTTTAATAGTTACATTTTTACAATTAGTTGAATTGTGAATTTAGCAGGATGTGCTGAAATTTGAAACTGATAGCTGAAGATGCTGAGTAGCTGAACTGAAATAAGCAGTTTTCTGCTGCGAAAATTTAGCCTAATTGTAAAAATGAGCTGAAAAGATTTAATGATTTAAGAGCAAAACATCACTAACAAGTGTAATAAAGCCAAATATGTAAATTGAACTTTGAAGTTTCAAAACTCTCTCAGCCAATCAAAGACCAGGAATGGTGGATGACTGGTTTCCTGAGACCAAGCCGATCGATTTGATGTATAACATGTCTGGGTGCGTATTTCTATTAAAGGAACTAGAGGCAGGAAAAAAGAAACGATGCTCACGAGCGACGCGCCCGGCTCTGCGAGTAACTGCAGCCCAGCACGGGAGCGTGCACAGACGGCTATGTTACACAAACACAAAAATACCATTACCTGACCCTCTTCACACGCTCTCACGCCACACCTCCAATATCTCACGCTGAAAAGGCAACTCCCCGCCGCTCTCACTGACAATATTGCGGCGAAGCAATCCACGCTGCAGCCCTGATCACAGCTAATGCTACTACTGTAGCATGATCACAGCTAATGCTACTGCACGCTAGCTCTCTCTGAGTCATCGGTGAGGTCAGATCATTGTCATCATCTCTAAACACAACCTATAATGTTTCTTACCTGCTCACTAGGAAATGAGCTATGGCAGCATCCTTTTTGAGTCCCAGATATAGTTGAAGCAGCCTCCATTCGTCAATCACGTATCCGATATAGATTCGGGTCCCTGCCTGTCTTTTACCATATTTGGTTTTTGACTCACGAGATGCCGCTGAATAAACTTCCTTTGTGCCACGCTTGTCGTTTGCTGGTTGCAGTAGAATCCATTCCCACAGTTCTTCTTTTGGAGTTTGGCGGTTGACAAGCAACTTAAGGTGCATTAGCTCCACCTACCGATCTGCAGTGTCGAACACATTTTCTTTCTGTTTTGAAGCTGTCGTGAACGCGCAAGCAGTGTCAATTGACGCCATATCCGTAGGGCAGCGCGGGAAATTCGTGACCGAACTGCAGCGCATTTTGCAGCAAACAGCCTGTTCAAGAAAATGGAACGATACATGGGTGGCCTCATTCTTTTTGGTTTATAACGCTTCATCACTCATTAGCTTTGAAAAAATGAACATACATGTTTAATTTTTTACAGATTTTTTAAAGATCCTGCCTCTAGTTCCTTTAACCATAAAGAAGCTTGAACTCTCTCAGCCAATCAGAGAACAGAGGTGGAGGGGGCACTGGGTTCCTGAGACCAAGCCAATCGATTTGATGTATAATATGTGTGGGTGCGTATTTCTATTAACCATAAAGAAGCTTGAACTCTCTCAGCCAATCAGAGAGCAGGGGTGGGGGGGGGCATTGGGTTCCTTAGACCAAGCTGAACAATTTGATGTATAATATGTGTGGGTGTGTATGTCTGTATAGCCAGAAAAAATTAAAATCTCTCAGCCAATCAGGAAGAGAGAGAGGCGGGGGGGGGGGGGGGGGGGGGGGGGGGGGGGGGGGGGGGTAGAGAGCGATATAGGGAGAGATAGAGGGAGAGAGACAATATTGATTATGGGTTTGGTTTTGGTCAGTGTTATGGGCCTTGTTCTAATCTAGCCCTGGTTGTGATCCATATGCTGGTTCTGGTCTGGACCTGGTTCTGGTGTTGGTTCTGATCCTGGTTCTGGTCTTAAACCAGATGCTGGTTCTGATACTGGTTTGCTGAAACAAGCAGACAGACTGATAGAGAAGCCACAAGTCTCCAGTAGGATTGTACTTAAAATAGCTTTTCCGTATATCAGCTGTCAGACATTCAAAATACCGGGAAACGTCTGAACCAATCAGAAAGCTCCATTATCACACCACCACTGGTCTGCTGCTGTTAGATGCAGCAGGCAGGCCCCTTAATGAGGAAGGCTTTGGATCTGTGCTTCAGATGTCAGATCAGAGGCCTTGAACTTCTCATCACCATTCGAAAAGTATAGCACCAATTTGAAAAATTCCAAAAGCGTCAGCGGTAGAAGGCTTCGATGGTGTTCTTTCTGAAATTTTGTATGCCTACCTAGAATATTTGTAGGAGATATGATGAGATGATTTCTACTGTCTGGAACAGAAAATGCTGTTTTTTAGAATGGGACTGAATGGGCGAATTATCTGGCTGAATCATCCTTCTGAGGCTCGTAACGTATGAACCGTGACAGCTACAGCTAAAACAAAGACATCCCATCGAAGCGGACGAATAAAACTACTGTTTTTGAGTACTTGATTCGAAACTCGCATCACCATTCAAAAAGTATTGCACCAATTCGAAAAATTCCAAAAGCATCAGCGGCCGAAGGCATCGATGCTGCTCTGTGTGGATTTTTGTGTGCCTATCTTGAATATTATAGGAGATATGACGAGAACATTTTAGCTGTCTGACAGCGACGAGAGCACTAAATCTCTGAATCATTTGAATGGCCGCCAATGAGAGAAAATCTGGCTTACTCCTCCTTCTGAGCCTTGTAGCGCAAAAACCGTGGCAGCTACAGCAAAATCGAAGACATCCCATCGAAGCAGACAAAGAAACCTACTGTTTTTGAGAAAATTATGTGTCTACCCTAAAAGATGTGGTAGTAGCAGTATTTAGTTTTCTGGATTGAGATCTGGAGCTGTCAGTCAGAATGGGAGCTGCATGACATTATATGGGTTAGCAGACCTCACTGGCTGGAAGGAGAAATATTTTAAAACCTTTCCAAACTAATTAACGCTACGACCACAAATTTTGGAGTATGTCCATAAATTCTACATCAAAACGGAGGAAAATCTGTCAGCTTTCATCCAGCGCACGTCTCATTTCCATCAGTTCTACGGTTCTCTCAGGACACTGTCTGAAGTTGAGCAAAGTCGGTTTTTGGCCCTATTCTTTTGAATGGGGGACGAAGAAATATCTCAACTTTTCCAAATCGTACCTCAAGTTTAACCTGTGATTATAGAAAAACCATAAAAGATATCAAGAAGCAGAGTAATTTGAGAATAGTTTAATTTGTTCTGGGTTTGTTAAAAGTTGAATGAAATCTCTTGTTGAAGTAGTTAAAGTTCAAATAGCTGAATGGATTTTGTGAAAAATTGAGCGATTTGAAGGATTTGCCATTCATTTCAATGGGCTGAAAAATCGCAGAAAAAGCTGAATATCTCGGAAACGGTTGAAGATATCAATACCAAAAGTAATTCCCGGAATGACCTGAACAAGCTGAACGGTTTGATACCAAATTTATGTAAATAGTTTAAAGATTGTGGCACTAGTTAGATGCCAAAAAACATACGGAAACTGAAAAATAGAGGAGGAGGAACTTAATACTTTGAATGCTTTCCAAGCATTAAAACTAATAAAAGCCTACGGTTGCAACAACCGGCATATTAATGAAAACAGATCACGGGGGATTACTATTGACTTTTATAGCCTACTTGATGGGATTTTATATTTGAATTTTCGGTAACACTTTAGTTTAGGGAACACAAATTAACCATTAATTAGCTGCCAATTAATATACATATTAGTGGACTACTAAGTCTTAATCAGTCATTATTAAGTACTTAGTAGTCCACTAATATGCATATTAATTGGGAGCTAATTAATGGTTAATTTGTGTTCCCTAAACTAAAGTGTTACCATTTTTCATGTATTTTGTTTAATTATGTATTTTGTTTAATTATATTTGTATTTTAATTATCATACCTTACCATGTACTGAATTAGTGAAAATGCATTATCAAATGTGTTTTTTAGCTGGGTAAGCACCTTCCTCAGTAGAAATGAATGTACTGGGGCAAATTGAGACCCATTTAAGATGGGGTTAGGGTTAGGGCCACTATGGCGCCAGTCCACGAGGCGTCTACATATATATGTCTGTGGTTTCTATAATCAAACTCTTCCGTGTTCTGTATGTCAGTCCTGTTCATTAAGGAGCTTATCTAACCTAATAAAGCCATGTAACAATCAAATCATAGGTCTTGTTTTGTAAAACCTTTTATATCCATATCATGATTTCTGTATAAACTTCTGCTCATCTTCTCCTTTTTCTAGAAAGTGCTAAAGCTGTTCAAGACTTCACCACCTGAAGTCCAACTAACTCTCTGTCGGCCAGCAGCAGGTACACACTCATGCTATGAAAACAAAAATACACACGAGCATGTGTGTGTGTGTGTGTGTGTGTGTGTGTGTGTGTGTGTGCGTGTGCGTGTGTGTGTGTGTGTGTGTGTGTGTGTGTGTGTGTGCCAAACTCCTAAAATGATTTTTTGTCTGTAGGGATTCTTCCTCCTCTGGATCAGTTCATTGGCACATGAAAGATCCCAGGATGCAACAACGCTCCAACATGAGTGGATGTTTAGAAGCAACATGCAGCAATGGAGACTGATGGAACCATAACTGGTCTGAGTTAACAGACAACCTCCAGCACAACAAGGTCAGCAACACTCCGTAAAACCCTCCTGATGATACTCGGATGTACTCTCCTGTTATTAAGGATATAAAGATTCCATCACATCATTATTCTTTTGTACAAAAGAGAAATTTGTGTGTGAAAATCTGAGTCCACCTCATCTAGCCCCTCTAGTCTCATCTTTACTATGTTGCTATAGTTCCAGGCAGCTCTCTGAAGGATCCACCACTAGACTGTCAGGTTCAGGTCTGGGTTGAGACTGGACCACAACAGTTGTTCTGTAGTAGATCTGCTGCTGTGTTTGAGACCATTGTTCTGTTTTGTGACCCAGTTTGGTCCAAACTTCAGCCGTCAGACTCACATCAGAGGACTTTGGTCTACAGAGGAGTTCCTGCTGGACTCAGAGGCTGTAAGGAGCCCAAACCATCAGCTCTCTACCACTGTGCTGACAGCTGGGATCAGCTTGGCTCTGATAGGCTGTATTTACACCAAACATGACCCAGTGCATTATGGGTAAACATTTCTACTTTGGTCTAATCTGTCTGAGGAACATTGTTCCAGAAGTCTTGTAGTTTATTCAGATGACACAAACCTCAGGATGTTTTGTCCTGCAACCCTTCCAAACCAACCCTTCTTCAGTCTGTCCTACCATGACCTTTAACCTTTAACCTGCTGCCTGGAAGCTGTAGAAGCTGAGATGCACTTGACAGGTTAAATTTAGGGGGAGTTTCCAGGTTATCAATGATGGACATCAAGAGTTGCTTCTCACTCCACGTAAAGTCACCTGGGCGACTGGCCCAGGGGTTAGGAGCTCAACCTGTAACCACTGGGTTGCTGGTTCAAACCCAGGCTCCAGGTGTGTCAGTCATTGTGTCCTTGAGCAAGACACCTCATCCACCTTACCTGCTGGTGGTGGTCAGAGGGCCCGGTGGTCCTGTGTACAGCAGCCTCGCCTCCATCAGTGTTCCACAGGGCAGCTGTAGCTAGGATGTAGCTCATCAGCATCAGTGTGTGAATGATTAGACTACAAAGCACTTAAAAATTGTAATTACCATTATTATTATTATTATTACCATTATTATTATTATCATCCATTTATCCATTCTCTTCCGCTTATCCAGAGTCGGGTCGTGAGAGCATCAGCCTAATGAGGGAAGCCCAGACTTCCCTCTTTCCAGCCACTTGGGCCAGCTCCTCCGGAGCAATCCTTTTCGGCTCAGCTCTCTCTTCACCACGACAGACCGGTACAACGCCCGCATCACTGCAGACGCAGCACCAATCCACCTATCGATCTCCTGCTCCACCCTTCCCTCACTTGTAAACAAGACCCTGAGATACTTGAACTCCTCCACTTGGGGCAGGACCTCGTCCCTGACCTGGAGAAGGCATTCTACCCTTTTCTGACTCAAGACCATGGTCTTGGATTTAGAGGAGCTGATTCTCATCCCAGCTGCTTCACACTTGGCTGTGAACTGCTCCAGCGAAAGCCGGAGATCACGTTCTGATGAAGCCAACAGGACCACATCATCTGCAAAAAGCAGAGACCTGATCCTTAGGCCACCAAAACGGATCCCCTCACCACCTTGGCTGCACCTAGAAATCCTGTCCATAAAAGTTATGAACAGAATCGGTGACAAAGGGCAGCCTTGGCGGAGTCCAACTCTCACCGGAAACGAGCCCGACTTACTGCCGGCAATGCGGACCAAGCTCTGACACTGGTCGTACAGGGACCTAACAGCCCGTATCCCGTATTATTACCATTATTATTATTATTATTATTGTTGTTGTTGTTGTGATATGTGTTAATGCATGCCTGTATGCTACAGACCAGCTAACTGGTGCTCTTTCAGAGGAGCTCACACTGATAATCAGTTCATCAACACGTGCCATCCGTTCAGCAGCTCCAGGCTGATACCGAACCTCTTATATCCTGTAGTAACAACAAGGAGTTTTTCTCACACAACTTTCCTTTTTCATAGCGTTACCATGTGTTTTCAGTTTTTTGAGTATGTGCTTTTATTGCAACATTTAATTAATAATTTATCTTTTCTCTTGCATGTTTTGTTTGCATACCAACGAAACATGGGTCTGCAGGTCACATCTCATTGTTGCACCTGGCTCTTGGCTGTGGACACAGACGATCTGCCAGTTGCAGTTGTGTGAAGACAAACACCTCAATTAAGAATGTGGGTAAGAAATAACGGTGTTTCCTTCAGCTACAGCTCTTATTATGTACACATTATGTACTTGAAGGCTGTAAACAGAAATTACATCACATCATTTGCTCACAAGGTGGCAGCACTTCCTCACATGTGGAACCTACGTTTGTTCAGATTGGTCATCACAAACGGATCTCAGTTTTATAAAAGATCTAATGATGTGACTCTTTGTTTTCCTTTCCTACAGAAAATCAATTACAGTCGCTGAAAGAAGATGATAACTAAAGGAACCCAAAGGAGGGCTGCATGAATTTTATTTAGAAGAAGCTTTCATCAGATGTTTCTGCTTGTCAGTACCTTTTCTTTTTCCTTCTCATGAACTCTCATAAATAAACACAATCCTCATTTTCTCACCAAATGTAAAGCCATTAAACGGAGCCTGACCTGAATACGGATGATCTGTGTCCAAACACCTATTTAGTAGGTGGACAAATGAGACTGCACACACACACTCACACACACACACACCTCCCTGGGTGAAGAGCCAGCATTGGCCCCTCGTAAATAAGGGGTTCCTGTATAGTCGGTGAAACTCAGCGGTGCATCTGGATCCCATCAGAGCTTGTGTTCCCTTTGCAAATGATCCCAAATGTTTCTAATTATGCCATAGCAGTGGCACGAGGCTGTGTGTGTGTGTGTGTGTGCGTGCGTGCGTGCGTGTGCGCGTATGGAGACTTGTGCACTGGGCTTCTGTTATACAGAGATGAACAGTGGGGTCGTGACCCTTCAGCCTCTTTTCAGGTCACAGCTGATGACTGAATGATGATTCAAAGATGTCTGGAGATATTTTTAGATTTTTTAAATTGTTTTCATATGACAACAAACATCAACAATGAAAACAAAATCCTAGCTGAGCAAATACTGGACTTGGCTAGATCTATATCTGTATCTAAGCTGAACCTTTGTCACCTTTAATTTATGTCAGAAGTGTTTTTCAGGTCTAACTGCTCTTTGAATAACCTCAGTTTGAAGAACTAGAGATCATTTCTGACCATACAGATGAACTACAATGGAGCTGCTCAGATGATAAATGACCCGAACTTGTATAGCACCTTTCAGAGTCAGAGGACTCCAAAGCACTTTACACTATCATTCATCCATTCACACACACATTCACACCCTGGTGGTGATGAGCTACAATGTAGCCACAGCTGCCCTGGGGCGCACTGGCAGAGGTGAGCCTGTCATACACAGGCACTTACCAGTCGCTCCGACCAAGAGCACAACAAATGTGACGGACTGATAGGGGCCAAAACCTGCTCTGGTGACAAGGCAGGCACTTACTTACCAGGGCGACGGTGGCTCAGGGGTTAGACGTTCATTGAGTAATCGGAAGGTTGCTAGTTCGAACCCAGGCTCCTGTAATCTTATCAGTTGTCTTGAGCAAGACACTTCACCCTCACTGCCTGCTGGTGGTGGTCAGAGTGACTGGTGGGGCCTGTGCTCTGCAGCCTTGCCTCTGTCAGTGCGCCCCAGGGCAACTGTGGCTATGATGTAGCTCCTCAGCATCAGCGTGTGAATGTGTGTGTGAATGGGTGGATTTCTGTTGTGTAAAGTGCTTTACAAGTACAGGTCATTTATCAGCTATCGTTTACTCCCTCATAGCCCCTCGTGGCCCGACCCATTAGCCCCGTTTCCTTTATCGGAACTTCGGGGTAAATTTACCGGAAGTTCCCGACGTGCGCTTGTCTCCACTTGACCGGGCCGGCCGAACGGCCGTTTTCTGGGCCGTTTTCCGGAACCGTCTGAGTACCTGATCTGGGGTAGGTACTCGGAACGGCCCGATGGAGTCGCTGAGCGGAGCCTTCGGGTAACTCACGCTGATTGGTTGTAACTCCGTATGAAATTACATCAGCAGTCGACGTTCTCCAAAACAACCGGCAGTAATAAAATTAGAAGAGTTGCTAGTGATGGAAGCGAACGGAATAAGCGTAGTGTTTAAAATTAAACTCCCGACACCGGAACACAAGGCGGAATTTCCCCACAGCTGTTACTAAACTCCGCACCAGAAAACACTGAGGAATTCCCCCACTGTTAAACTCCGCACCGGAAAACACCTTGGAATTTCCCCACATCGCTTTAATTCAAGGGGCTTTGTTGTCTCACAGAGCGCTGTAAAAATTGACCTTCTGGTCATTGAACGCCACATTTTACATCACGCAGCTGCTCTCGTCCTCTGAATGGATTAAATTATGATAAACTTCAACAGAATAAATACTTTTAATGTTATTATTGTTACTGTGGACGCTTTCTGGCGCTGATCAGTGACATCACTCACTGCCGAAGCAGTCGCGATATGCTGACGTCTGTGCAAAGTCCTGAAAGCTGAATTTGAATGGAGACAGAACAGCTGAGAGGACTGGGACATTTGAATCTCCCGGTCTTTTCCCCATCCCAGGATTTACCCTGAAGTTCTGATAAAGGAAACGAGCCTATTGAAACAGCCCAGTCGTGGGGCAAAATCTGCGGTTGTCTTTCAAACTGTCTCTGCATGCAATTGGACCGCTAGGACCAATCAGAACAGCAGTCATCATGATGGATTCTTCACTAAGCCAATTAGTCAATGGGGCAGTCTACCATACACCATCGAAGAAGCAGCAAATACATCATTTTTCAAAATAAATGATTTTAGTACCTCTATCTGCTCAAGTATCAAAGAAAAGCCCAAGTCTAAAGTTGACCCCAAAGCCATTTGAAACGAGCACTGCTCCTGAACTGACGCTGTGTCTGTAGCTTTTTTCCATTGCAGCTCTGGTACTAACAAACACAGAGATTGAGATTGGCTAGACACAAAACTGCTCAGGCCAATGGTAGACCTGCTGAGGCTGCAGTGGAGCATGGCTAGACCGACCGGCAGAGAAAAATCTTTTGCAACTGCTATGGTTTTTTCCAGATATCTAGGCTACCAAATAGTTCCAGAATAGGCATATTAGTAAAAATCTGAACATAAAAAGTGATAGCAAGTATCAACCTACATTCACCTGCTGAAGAGACAAAATTCATCATCCTACAAAAGCAATTGTGTGCTGCACAAAGTCACTTCAAGGCCTACAAATGGCCCCATGGGCATTGAGCACGCCTATTCTACCTAGAATCTAGATAGAGAAGATAACTGCTAGCGACAGACCAAAGTGTATTGCTGCTGTATTAAAACTGGTGTCATTTCAAAAGTTTCACAGCAATTAATTCAAAAATTATATTATAAACCATCAAAACACAATCAGTTTGCATTAGATGGCTATTTACACAGAACTCTGGTCATTTACAGAAGCTAGCAGCACCTGAGGTTTGATTCCAACAGGAACATAATTCTGCTGGAAAAGCTGTGTGCAAACCTGACGATGATAAAGGTGTGTTCAAAACCTATTGCATGAACTGTGTTTAAGATTTTGAGATTTACCACCCAGACTCACATTTGTTTGTCAGTTTCCCCTTTAAACCCAATAAAATGCTAAACTGGGAGTAGTGGTCTTTTCCTTCAAACACACCAAGTCATCTGGTTTGATTTGTCTTCCCTTGTAGCAATCAAAGAGAATGAAACATGAACCAGAAAGGTGATTTTACACCAGCACATGCATATGGATAACTAAAGGGACCTTCCAAAACACCAGACCAGACTTCAGAGGGGTTGCATGAGTTGGGCGGTTTGCCTTCCCATTTTGAAGTCAACTCTCATTTAGCTGTTAAGCTGATTGTGCTGATGTGTAGAGAGGACTGGCACGATTAAAGTGATGCTGGGCTTGTTTTCTGAAGTGCTTCAAATCCATCACAGTGGCGGCCATCAGCATTAGTCAACACAAGCCATGGGCTCCATCGACACTGAAGGAAAAATCATGAGTTCTATTTTTATTTTTTGCTGCAGTGTTTAAGAGGATATCCTGGCCAAAATTGCTCAATCTTTAAAATCAACAGCAATAATTGCTCGTTTGAATGTTTACCAAAGAATCTCGTGATTCTGGAGTAGCTTAAAAAAAAAGAATCAAAGAAATGGGTGTGTTGGTTAAAAGGAAACAGGCAAATTCACATAAAAGTCACATTTTCTTTTTGGAAAAATAAAGAGAATCAAAGGAAATAGCAGAGATGCTGAGCTCACTCCTGATATGTCAGCGTGGTTTAGTGGGAGGTTGCCTGAGGATGTGTGTCCCCAGGGGGGCTCCAGGGGGAACGCCGCTTGGCAGAGCTGGTAGGAAGTCAACTGCTTTTTCGATGTAAATCCCCATCATACGTCTCCACCTCTTTGAGAAAGCAAAACAACCCAACAAGAGTTAGCGCAGAGCATCCATCATGAGACAGACATGTTTCTGATGGATGTAAAATTGGTAGATGAGACTAACAGTTCTCCTGTCATCGTTGAAATAAGTAGTCTGTTCCATTAGACTTGTAGACACATAGGAACCATATATCTTGTTGGAGCTAACAGTAATGTGTTATATCCCCCTAAAGCCAATTGTAAACTTGTTTTCCTCCTTGGGGCTGCACAAAATACTGGTTGTTACACTTCCACTGTAAAGCAAACCCCTTTTAAACCGGTTGAAGGTCTACAAAACCAGCAAGAACATGAATGGTCTTTACAAGTTCATACAGTGATAGGTACCCTGCAGATAAAACCAGCATATGTTGTGTTTTGGTGCTGGTGTGCTGGTCCAGCATGCAGGAGCAGAATGCAGTGATTGGGTGGGGAGATAGCAGGTGAGCAGGTCAGATAGGTAGAATGGAGCTTGGTTGTTGACAGCTTTGTAGGCAAAAGTAAGAACTTTGATCTGCACTCAGTAGGCTAAAGGGAGCCAGTGTTAATCAGCCAGAACAGGAGTGATGTGTCTATTTGTACTGGTGAGGAATCTGTCTGCCACATTTTGTACTTTCTGTAGACGACTAAGGTAGGTTGCGCTAACACCTATAAGAACAGAGTTTGCATAGTCAAGTATAGAGGTGATAAATGCATGTATAACTGATTCCAAGTGTGGTCTCCTTAGGAAGGATTTTAAGCCTGTTAGGTGGTGAAATTGAAAAAACAGGACCTCACAGTAGCATTGATCTGCTGGGTCATGGACAGGTCTGCATCTAGTTTGACCCCGAGACAGGTCACACAGGAGCTGAAATTCAGGGAGGGGAGGGTGAATGAAGCCGATGTGTTTCTGTCATATCTGGGTTTAAAAATAATGGCCTCGGTCTTGTCCTCATTCAGCCGGAGGAAATTAGAAGCAATGGCTGCAAGGCACTCGAGTAAATGGGTGGAGCCGGTCTGATTTAGGGCAAAGTAGATCTGATGGTCATCAGCTTATAGATGGTAATGTATCCCATACTTAGTTAGATGGTGCCAAGAGGGAGAGTGTAGATAGAAAAAAGAAGTGGCCCAAGGATTGAACCTTGGGGAACACCCCAAGGGAGTGGAAGGTAGGGAGAGGAGTAGTCACCAATATGGATACTGAAGCATCTATTCGTCAGAAGGAGAAAGCCCATCAACTCCAACCCATGATGCTAATCTGCCTGGAAGAATATCATTGTCTACCGTGTCGAAAGCATCCGAGAGATCAAGGAGTAGCAGTAGAACATGGGATCCAGTGTCAGTCGCTACCAGCATGTCATTCAGCACACTACCATTACTAACTAATACACACAGCTTAGTGTTGCGCTTCGCAATTAGCCTCGCTTAGCATATGTACGCTCATGCTGCTTATGTTTTATCAACTAAGTAACTTTAACACGCCTAAACATTCCCTAAACAAATCAATAGTTACAAAGACAAATGTTCTCCAAGGCATGGACGTATAAAGCAAAGTCAGTCAGTGATAGGTCAAAGACAATTAAACAAAGGTTGTTTGTAATAGCGATGTCTCACTTTGATTCATTTTCAAAACCTAAAACATTCTAACCTTTTTATCACAAATTCACTTGTACTATTTATGAACTTAATCAAACTTTTTCCCATCATGAACTTAATAATTATATTTGGCCTAAAGCAGTGGCGGCTCGTCCATAGGGGGCGCTAGGGTGCCGCCCCACCACTCACAGGAAGGAGAAGAAGAAGATAGGAATCACAAACTATATTTAAAAAAAACATAAAAAGTAAACTAAACGATCTATAAACACCATATGGACTAAGTGCTGTGTGTAATCTGTGTTTAATAATGTTTTTTTTTACTTTTAACACGGCCGAATCGTCGACGTACTTGTCACGTGTCCTCTCGCGGGCGCAGCAATCTTTACCATTGACTTAATATGGGCTAACTGGCGCATGTGCAGTGGTTCCCCAAACCGTCCACAACGAGAAAGAATAGGAGAGCGGTTGGTCGCATCTTTTAGCGATCGTCGCCGCCTCACCGGGTGAATTCTGCTCAGACCAGGGGGAGGAGATCACTGATTGGTCAGGTTGTTCACCCCGCCCTGAGGCGAAAACTTTCCACAGGCTGGCACAGTGTGGCTCCATCTGTGCCAATTTGTCACAGCAGCAACACACTACTTCCACTGAATATTTTTTTGTTGTTCAACCCAGAGCTTAATTTGAGCCGGATCTTGCCGGAACAAGATCCGGGAACTCTCTTATTTTGAAGGGACGCGTTCCGGTAATTGTCTGCTAGGATCCGTTAACTCGCGCTGCTACCTCATGATTACAGTGGGTAAACGAGGACGCTGTGTTGGGCAGGGACTTACGGGTGAGTGGTTCATTTATCAATCTCATACCTAAACTTTTCGCTTTTCAGCAAAATCGCCGTTTTTAAGCCAAATAAGCCGTTCTGGTTTCAGCAGTCAATAAGGGAAAGAGGGGATTCATCTTGTTCACAAACGATCTTTGTTTTAGCATGTCGTCATTTGACCAATCACAATCGCGGAAACAGACGCTTTGACAGCGCCGCAGCCGGACCGCACAGCGCGCTCACGAGCAGCGGCTTTGAGTTTAAAGTTTGTCAAATCAAACAAAATCACCACTAAACACGGCTTTCTGTCGAGGACTGTAGCAGATTTACCTCCTTTCAGCCTTTATAGATTTTCCCCCGAGGCTCGTCGTGTTTTTTTTCAAGTCACGTTCGGAGTTTAACATAACCACCGCCAGTATTTAACTCCGTTAAAACCAGTAGCTGTATAAATGAAAGGTTAAAACCTAATATTAACAACATAAATACTATTTTCTGGTGAGAATGGCCACCAGCATGCTGCAGCCTCACTCATGTAAAAGTCATCCTAATATATTGATCTGGGCAGCGGAAGATTTAAGGAAGCTGGAGTACAAACACGTGATGAGATCATTTCATAATGTTGTAACATTTCTGCAGCACTAAAGCAGAGTTGTAACATTTTGACCTTAGCAGTGGTTTATTAAAGTATTCAAGCAAACAGCTGAGATGAAGCTGCATCTCCCTGCAGCTCCAGCTCTTCCTAAACGTTTAATCAGAACCAACTCATCAGAGCAGCATGAACACAACAATAACCTCCTAAGAACTCTGGAATATTTTCAGATGTTTTCATGTTCTGTGAGTTAGTCTCACAGTCAGGGGCGTCGTACTGGGGGGAAAAGTGGACCTGACTACCCAGGGCCCAAGAGGGGAGAGGGGCCCATAATTCCCACGATTCCCTCCCCCCCCGTTTTTATTTAGAAAACATTGTGTCCTCTTTGTGTCAATTTGTTTCATTATATTGTTGTTTCCAACAAAATATGGGAAAGTCGAACCAGACTTTATGTCAGTGTTCGTTTTCCCCAAAGGAGGACC
>SSNS01000739.1:183996-196581 GCA_006937985.1 Aphyosemion australe | reverse complement strand
AGGGCAGCAGTAGCTCAGGAGGTAGAGCGGGTTGTCCAGTAATCGGAAGGTTGCAGGTTCGATCCCGGCTCCGGCCAGAGAATGCTGCTGTGTGTCCTTGGGCAAGACACTTAACCCGCCTTGCCTGCTGGTGGTGGTCGGAGGGACTGGTGGCGCCAGTGCTCGGCAGCCTCGCCTCTGTCAGTGCGCCCCAGGGCAGCTGTGGCTACATCGTAGCTCATCCCCACCAGCGTGTGAATGGGTGAATTGAGTTGATTGTGTTGTGAAGCGCCTTGGGGGGTTGTAGAACCCTAAGAAGGCGCTATACAAATACAGACCATTTACCATTTACCATTTGTCTGCGGTTAACCGGCTATTAACCGTCAAGGGCTTCAATAACCGGTTAAACAAAATTTGGAAAACGTGCATCCCTAGCAGCAAGCGTTTTATTCGTGGACGGAAATGACGGGAAACGTGGGTTTAGAGGTGGCAAGCGCATGAAGAGGTGAATGAATGAGGGACAAGTTTGTCTGTGTTAAAAAGTCTCTTAAATGCAAAAAAGCACAATATAAACTGCAAATATGAACTGTAAATGCACTATTTGGACCAGATACATGACAGGATACCCAAGAAAAGCGCTACGCCCTCTGTTGTCCTGGCGGGGAACAGCTTTGCAGCACTCCCCAGGTGACGGAGAAGTTCGAGAGCAAAACGGTTCCGTCAATGCGTGCGTGTCTCTGCCTCGGGGAGCTGACGGAGAAGTATAAATTATGCTTAACTCACGCACATGTTCTTCCTGTCCAAGTGTCCCCTACTGCCAAAAAAGAATAAATGGGAGTCTATGAGCTGCTAAAAGTTATTTTCTGATCATGTTTGATATGTACCATGGATTTAACATATGATGTCTGTGAATTTCAAAGACAAGTTTTGATGCCAAGAAAGCACTTATTTTCAACAGACGGCAAAAGTTACTTATAGGTTTTGCATGAAAACACGTCGTAGAGGACTACAAATGCTCGTCTCATCAAATTTATGTCATCAAACCAGACAAGGAGAAGTGGGAGGCTGTGAGTTTAGTGAGCTTCACATCCTTCTTCCAGAATGAAAGAAGGAGCATTAAATGTGGAAAAACCCACTATAAATCTGGTCATGGTAAATAGCAGCTACGCAGGGGGAGATGCTGCTGTGACGGCATTTAAATGCCATTTCTGATTTGTAGTCTTTAACTACCAAATTTACAAGTAAATAAATGTCAAATTACGTCACAGACATAGTCGAAACACACATAATTATTTATTATTTAAATTGAAGTACAACATAGGACACAATTGCGCCACATTACCGCCACGGTCTGAGCTCTTATAAACGACCTTAGGCTCCCAGATGCCGCCTCGAGGCAAATTGGCTCCATTGTTTAATAAAAAGGTCTTTTCTGAACTCAGTGGCGTCTGACAGCGAGGCAATTAACAATCTTAAAAGCTCTGAGGCTCAGTACCAACATAGTAATGAGGTTGGTTGTGTTTTGTTGAAAGAGGCGGGACACAATCTTATTTACTTAAAAGCAGACGTAGAGCCGAGTCAGAGCCTTAAATCCCTCATCACCAAGCCTGGGTTTTAGTTTCTACATCAGGTGAAATACAAACAGCAGGATGGCACTTTTAGGTTAATAACAGCAGTCTAAACGCACGTTAAATTATAACTATTCAGAAAATTGTACACATGAAATAATTCCTGTTGTTGTGAGACTGCTGTCAGATCTCTTTACTACTCGGCGTCTCTTCTCCGGAGTTTTGTCATATCCAAATACAAAGTAGGATGCGGGTGTTCCTCTCTGGGAGTTTTCACAATAAAATGAAAGGAACGCACAAATAAAGTTTGTGGTGCTTTTCAAGTTAAGATTTTTCAGCCACATCCTTCTGGGTTCCTCATCTCCGGAGAGGCGGTGAGAACCGTACCGACGCTACAGCTGCACGCTCTCTCACTCTGGAGGTGCATGTTCTAAATATCGCTCTTGTAGCTACAAATTTAATTTTCTCTGGTTGTTAGTACAAGCGCGAACAGCGCAACGTCTTCCTGAGGCGCGTGACTACATTTTTCAGAATGAAATGAAACAATGAAACCTCACCATGCAAACCAATGGGTATGCACTACTTCCGGTATCTAACCGGATTTTGCTAGCATCAGCATTTCTCCATGAAGGTGGATAGCCTCATTCACTTACGTTCTTTTGTTCAGGGGACCCATGAACTGGAAGGGGAGGAGACTTAGGCTCCCTATTCTAGAAACCACTACAAATGTGTTTAAAAAATAAGTGAACTATGTCTTTAACACTTCTTCAGGTAATTAAAAATGCCTTCACTGAAGTACCAGACAGGAGACATGGTGATGGGCCGCTGGCCAGGCAGCAGCCTGTATTATGAGGTCAAGGTGCTCGGTTACGATGCCAGAAGTCGACTCTACACTGTTATCTACAAGGATGGAACAGAGCTGGAGCTGAAGGAGCAGGACATCATGGTAGGACTACAGTTAGTTTTACAGCTTTCATCAGATTGTTTATGTTGTGGTTTCATGTCACTCTGTGGGGGATACTTGATTTGATCTTGTTTTTCTTTCCATGATTATTGTTACTCTGACAGAGTCTTGTTGGCTTCCAGACCCGAACTCGCTCTCGTTCACGCTCACCAGGACGCCGTCGCAGCCGGTCGCGCTCCCCTGCGCGGACCACACGGCGTTCCTCTTCTCGTACAGTTGCTGCTGCTGCGATAGCAGATAGTGCAACATCATCTCGCAAGGACCCAAAGCAGAAGGATGTGCTGGAGGTCAGGCTCATCCCTGTGTTATGTATGCTTACAAAATATAATTAGATAAAGTAGATATCTCCACCATTTTTACCCGATTCAGTTGGCTGACGTCATTTCCCTGTATTTATTGTGAACAGTCTAACTTATTTTCAAATATCCACAATATCCCAACCTCCCTTTAATTCTAGAGTGTGACCCCAACATGTCTGTTCTTTGTGTCTCATCTCAACTGACCTCCTTCCATTGTTTGATGGGCCGCTATAGACACGGCCCACTGAGAACAGCAGCAACAGTAAGCATGAACAGAAAGAGGAGAACAACATGGCTTCCAGAGTCAGTGAGGTGAGTCTTCAGGTGTGGTCGAATCTGGTCACTTGCTCTTTGTTTTATTTCAGATGTCATAATGAGAAGATTAACCAAATTTATAAAATGCAGTTTATTTTAAAACACCACCTACTGAGATCCTCATCTGTGCTCCAGACAAGCTGGTTCCCAAAGTCACAGACTCTCTTGGTCAGCTTGCTTCTCACACCACACCCTCTGTCAGGAATCTTGGTGTGACCTTTGACCCCGCTCTGAACTGGAGATTGTTCTCCACACCTTCATCTCCTCACGCTTAGACTACTGCAACTGGCTTTTCACTTGTCTGAGCAGAACCTCCCTGAACCGTCTACAGAACATCCTGATAATAACGATGAAGGAATCAGTTGCTTGGACAACTTATGTTTTAGTTGATTTTACCGATCGCTGTAGTCGTCTGACACCTCCACTACGGGGGATGATTCGTAGGCTTTTTTCAACAGTGTAGCTATTCCCTCTGTGAGTGCAGACCTAGTTAAGGATCTAGAAAAAGATATTTCAGTGACTGAGACTGTTTCTGTGATCACAGGGTATCCGCGGAGTCTTGAAAAGTCTTAAAAGTCTTGAAATTGATTTAAGGAAAATTAAGACCCTTGAAAAGTCTTAAAAAGTCTTAAATTGATGTAGTAAAGTCTTAAATTTTGTTAGTATTGACGTGAATTTAAAATACGTTCGTCTCATACTTGCAACCTTGTCACTTTTCGGTGAAAATTGCCGTTTATGAAGCCAAATGTGATGTTCACGTGAATCGAAGAGTTTTTGTTTTTAGGAGGAGTGGGTCTTTGCTCGTTCACAAACCATCTTTGTTAGTGGGTCACGAGTTGTTATTTGACCAATCAGTCACGGAGACAGCTTGGCAAAAAGACGCTGAGCACCCGAAAACACCAACACAGAAACTCCAGCAAGCACGATGGAGAAAAACTGTAAAGACTCGTAAACTAGACGTGTTCAGAGAAACTCTTTGAGAAAGTCTTTGTTGTTTTTTTTCGTGTCACGACGCAGAGTCTGATATGAAATGGAGCAGAAAATCCGAGAGTCACAGAAAACATGTTGGTCAAAAGCAGGTTTCCCAGTAAATAGACAGGTTCATGCTAAAACCCAAAGATGACAAGGTGCTGGGGTTGTGTTTCAGATACAGACAAGCTAAACCTTTTTATGACGAGAGAATTAAATCCTTGATTACTTATTCTCAGAATTTTGAGGGAAAAAAGTAACTGAGGAACTCTCAGGTTAGATCTGAATTTTTTCAGATTAAAAATCAGTGATGTTTTTTTTCCTCTTCCCTACATATCTACTAATGGAGATTTGAAATAAAGAAGAAATAAACTTGCAAAAAAGTATGTTTTTTTTAATGGGATGTTGATATTAGTGGAAAACTAATTCAAAATTAACATAAATAGATCCTAAAAGTGTTACAGGTACTATAACTATCATTCTGTTGTGGAAAGTCAGTGCAATTATTTAATGAAAACTCTGAAAAGCTGCTTAAACCTGCATTTTTATTGTGGGTCTGTCTGTATTATTAAAATGAGTTGATGGTTTAAATAATTTTAGCTAAAGTTACTCAGAGCCACTGTAGAAGGTCAAAGAGCCTGAGTTAAGCTGTGGTTACGAGAGGAACTGTGAAATAGTCTGAAAGCTGTTTGCTTGTTCAAGTTGAATTCAAATAGAATATATAGTACATGAAATATATAATGATGATAATACTTTTATGTATATTTACAAATTATGTTGGAGCTAAAAGGCAGAATAGAAGTTTTTTTTTACTTTATTTCATTGCGCCAGCTCCGGTGGCCTAGTGGTAGAGTGTCCACCCCACGACTGGGAGATCAGGGTTCAATTCCCAGTCGGGTCATACCAAAGACCCTGAAAAAATGGGACCCAATGCCTCCTGGCTTGACACTCAACACTAAGGGGTTGGATTGGGGGGTTAAACTACCAAATAGTTCCCAAGCACAGCTGCAGCTCACCACCCCCCACCATGGGGATGGGTCAAATGCAGAGATGTAATTTCACCAGTGTGTAATGAATACTTGGCACTTTAACTTTATTAGGATTTCACATGGTCCCATATTGAGTAATCTTTGTCTCACATTTGGTGAGTTTTTGAGCAGAGTGACCGTGGTAGAAAATTGTTTGCATTTTGCAAAAAATCCCATTGATGATTTTTTAAATGATTCTAACAGGTTATTGCAATAAAAGTATGTAAATGTCAGGTCACTACAAAACCCAGTAGATGCATGGATGCTAATCTGCAGCATACGAGGACCTTGTTCCGGGTGGGCGGGGTTAGTTGTCACCTTTTTTCACACTCTCTAAGTTTGCAGGTAATACAATTAGATTCATGTAAACTATTAAAATAAAATAAAAAATTCTTCTCCTATGCCAGTTGCTTGCTTGCGTTTTCGTACCACGTGACTTGACGTACCATTGCTACAGCCTTGCTGTCCCAAACGTGACGTGTCCCACCGCAATGCAGTATTTAAAAAGAATATATTTGTGTTTAACAGTTGATTAGTTCATTGTGATAAAGTTTTGATTTCTATTTTCTATGGTCTTAAAAAGTCTTGAAAAGGTCTTAAATTTAAGTTTTAGATTCCTGCATATACCGTGGCTCAGCATTATGCAAAGCAGCAAATGTCCTGGACCCAATGGTTTTCCAGCTGAGTTCTTTAAGAAATTTTCTGGACTACTCTCACCGATGCTGTTGTTGGTCTTTAATAAGTCTTCTACTGCTCGGTCACTTCCGCCAACTATGCGTTAAGCTGTTATTTCTGTGGTCTTGACAAGGGATTAAAACCCCTTATGCTGCGGCTCTTACAGACCAGTGTCGCTTTTAAGTGTGATGCTAAAATTCTGCGCTCCCAACAGTCGTTTCACCTCACCAGTCAGGGTTTGTGAAGAATTGACAATCCTTTTTAATGTTTGATGCAGGGTTGTTTTTGGCTGGCATCTGAGTTTTAGTCGACAAAGATTTTAGTTTTTAGTTTTGCAAAAAATTATTCTTCAACATTTGAATTTATATGTGAGACGTACTCTGAGCTACTGGAGTGAGTCTCATTCCAACATCATTTATTTTAGGGCTAAAGGAGATGGGACACGATCTTAGCTGCCCCAGATTCTGTCCAGTAAAACAATAATCCCCAGACTGGTATCATTTTTTACTTATTGATAATCACTATACTGTAGATAACTTATTGATGCAGATTAGTGCATCAGTCAATAGACTTGATATTCAGATAACTTGACATTCTTTCCTTAACAGAATAGACTCTACAAAGTATTTGATACGATATTTAAATAGAATTAAAAAATGTGTTTATTTATTATTTCAGTTATCAGACCTCCAACTTGGTGTCTTTAAATGTATATTTTTTTCAAAGTCCACCTACTTAAATGCAATAATGTTTTTCCATAGACTTGCAGTGTTGTGAGTTTTCATGAACCCACAGAATTAATATAAATAACCCAGATCTGCTCTTGAGCATCAACAGAGATGCTCATAAACATTTAGATGGGCTTAAACTGTTATGCTGTTGGTTTAAAAAGCAGGAATGTGACCCGTTATCAGGAACCAGGGAGCAGAGAAAATAATCCTGACTGATTTTAAAACATTCGTCTTAAACATGTTCAGATAAAACCTGTTAAAACCGTCATTTCTTTCATTTATCGACCCAAAATCACGGCTTTTATAGGAAGCCCACGGATAAGAAATGTGTTAATGTTACGAATGGAATTAAAAGTAGCCTCGTTGCTCGCAGTTCGAATCCTTTACTTCCTCAACAAGCGGCTGTGTTTAGCGATGCAGGGAAGCGTCTCATGTTTAATTGCCACAGAGCTCATCGGTGTCTCATATTCTTTATGAGAAAAAGGGGGTGTCAACAAAATCAGTTCGTCATCGTTATTGTTGATGAAAACAACACTGGTTAGATGTCTGTTTAATAGTGATGTGCGATACCACTGATTTCCTTTCTGATCCGATACCAAGTAAAATGAGGTCCAGTATGGGCGATATCGAGCCGATACTTTGCTCACAGATTTTTTGTTTGAAAAATTAAAATACAAAGTAATATATTTAGATTATAACTTTGTACAGATGAGTCTCTGAGTTTTTATATTTTGGATCAAGAGCCTCACAAGTAGCTGAAAATCTTGAGCCTCCACTATGGACAGAGGCTGGAGCTCCTTCACTATCATCTGGTGTGTGTTGTTGCTCTTGGAGAATCATCTACCTACAATATAAATATAAAAATATAAATGCTTCATCTTTTTTAGACTCAACAACTTACACTAATGAGAAAGGAAATGGGAGTTTACAAACACCTGCTGTTTTATATAGAACACTTTGACTCAAATTAAAATAACCAATAAAATACATAATTAAATACATTTGTTTAGACCTACAGTACATTGTGAAATATTCAGTTAACCATCAGTCAAAATACAGCAACTAATTGAGAATAAAATAAAAACATACAATGCAACTTTAATACATGGTTATCAGTCTAATCTATGGAATATTTTCTACATTTTTAAAGTTAATCACAGTTTTATTTTAAGTTCTGTACATTTTAATAACTCTTGGTCTATCTAAACTACTTTAAATCAATCTACTACACGTTAAACCTCACCTGACTAAAAGCAGACTTATTAAATGTCTGGGATGATACTCCAACTAAAATTCATGCAACTATTAATTGTAGCATTTTCCTTTTGCATTCCATACATTTTAAATTCAAATTTGAATAAATGGGATACCCTTGTTATAAAATACAGGAGACTTGTTTGGATAACAATCAAAGTTTATTTGTATAGCACTTTAAATGCAACAATGTTACCCAAAGTGCTTAACATAAAAATGAAAACACAATAAAACAGTCAATTAAAAAGACATAAAATAAACACAAAAATAAAAATCAGACACAAAGAATAATAGACAAGACCACCCTGTCAGCCCAAGGTGTTAAAGGAAAAGTTCGCTTTTTTAGACATTAAGTTTTATGTCTTCCTTCACCCACCCAGTGCGCTGTAAACTTTGAACCATTTCACACACACACCCCTGCTCAGAGATTTTCAGGGGAGAAGTGATTCATAAACGTAGTTCTGGCTAGTTTCGGGGCGCTTTATCTGCGCCGTTTAGCCTCACAAAAGGATTAGCCTCTGAAAGCATGGCTAATTTGCATCTCACAAACAAAGAGAAAAAAATTACAACGTCACATTACAACGGGACTACGTTTTGTCATTCGTATCCCTGCGCCGCTCCCCGCAGCGATAGAACAGCGTCACGTCTGGCTGCTAATCCTAGCTGTATGAGTGAAACAACAACTTCTAAATTCACTTAAAAGTAGTTTTTCTTAAATATATCGAGCCATGGTGCGTACCTGCAGGTTCCCGGGTTGTAACAATAAGGATGTTACAGGATCACCTTTTCGGTTTCACACTTTTCCTAAGAACGTTTCTCTAAGGCATGGCTTTTAGCAATCGGCTACTCCAAGGATACTCGGCTGGAACGAGTCAAAACCTTTCGTTTGTGCAGTGCACACTTCAAAGAGGATGATTACATCAGGAAAAAGTTCGGGAAAAGTGAAAGACTGTTTTTGAAGAGTTCGGCCGTACCAGAAATCTGGGTAAGTTTTGTTTTTAAAAAATGATTTATTCCGCTATGTCTGCTGTATTCATGCAATCATCTTCGCATTTTAGCGCATTATTTATGCAATCATCTTTACACCGATGGTTGATCATAGACTGCAGTAGCTTTGTCAACAATCTGTGTTGATGTGTGTGTTTTGTGTAGCAAATGCAATTCTTCATCCGTGTACTCTGGCTCATAAAGATATCCTAGTAGTAAAATAAGTTTCTTCTTCATCTGATATAGTGTTAAAATGAAATTCGTCATCAGATGAGACGGAGTCTGACATGTTTTCGGCATTCGGCAGTGAAACAGCTGACATACGAAGCGCTGTTTAATATCCGCGGAGAGCGGCGCAGGGATACGAATGACAAAAACTAGTCCCGTTGTAATGTGACGTTGTAAATTTTTTCTCTTTGTTTGTGAGATGTAAATTAGCCATGTTTTCAGAGGCTAATCCTTTTGTGAGGCTAAACGGCGCAGATAAAGCGCCCCTGAAACTAGCCAGAACTACGTTTATGAATCACTTTTCCCCTGAAAATCTCTGAGCAGGGGTGTGTGTGAAATGGGTCAAAGTTTACAGAGCACTGGGTGGGTGAAGGAACACATAAAACTTAATGTCTAAAAAAGCGAACTTTTCCTTTCAAAGCTTTGGAGTAAAAATAAATCTTCAGTAGCTTTTTAAAATTACCAACAGATGATGCCTGCCTAATTGTGATTGGCAACATATTCCAAATAGTAGGTGCTGCCACTGAGACCTAAACCCTCTTCTCTGTAGCCTCGCCCTAGGGACATTCAATCTACTCTGTGGTGTCGTCCACCACAGAGAAAGGCTGATCTAGCATGATGACTTTAATTATTTTACAGGTTATTTGAATATATCACAATATCACAAGTGTTGGTGAGTGCAGTGTAGCTGCGTTTGACTGTTGATGATGATGTTTTTTTATTTCTGCAGTGAGCCTTTAATTGAAACTCAGCTCACTCCGCCAGAGTTTGTTCTTTAATATCATATTAAATCTACTGTGTTTATGTATTTTAACCAGCTTTCTCCACACGGTATTTTTTGTTGCAAGATACAAAGTTCACATCTTTCTCATGGAGTAAAGGTTCGGCAGACGTTTTTGTTTACATTTTTCCCGCTGCGTGCCTGCACAATGTGAGGGAAGGGAGGGGAGACACGGTGCTACATTCAGGGTCTCTGCAGGCTGCAAAGTAGGAGCGACAGACAGGCGATCAGATGGTATGAAAGGTGTTGATTAGAATTTGCAGATCACGTTTTTTCCAAGGAGATCGGCCAAAGCCACACTTTAGAACGTCTCCACAGCTGCATATTTTCCATGATTGCATGGTAACACAAACACTCAAGCACATGCGTACACCGTATACAAGTAAACTCGCGAGAACAGACAGACGTGGGAATTGTAGTAGAATACTTGGTTATCACAATAAACTACAACCAATATTTGGCATAGTGGCATGCCATGGTGTTGCTTGTTGCATCTTCCTTACACAAAAACAATTAACTTACCTTTGTTCAATAAAGTTCTGGGGGGGGGGAAGTAACTTGAAAAGATGTCACACGGGTGCTACATCTAAAAATAGTTTATTGCACAGAGAGTTTATTTCATCGCACATGCGACAATATGTCACACTGTACAGCCCTGGGTTAACGCATGTAGCACTGTAGGCTGCACAGGTAGACGAAAGAAAGATAGTAGCTTAAAATTTTACAGGTTTCCAGCTGATCAAATATCCCAAAGGCAATGGTTTACAGCCATGTAGAAGCTGGCTCTAGGTACGTGGAATGTCACCTCTCTGGTGGGGAAAGAGCCGGAGTTGGTGTGTGAGGTTGAGAGGTTCCGACTAGATATAGTTGGACTCACCTCAACGCATGGCTCTGGCTCTGGAACCAGTTTCCTCGAGAGGGGTTGGACTCTCTACCACTCTGGAGTTGCTCCCACTGAGAGGCGCCGAGCAGGGGTGGGCATACTTCTTGCCCCCATCTTGGTGCCAGTACGTTGGGGTTTACCCCGGTGAGCGAGAGGGTAGCCTCCCTCCGTCTTCGGGTGGGGGGACGGGTCCTGACTGTGGTTTGTGCTTATGCACCAAACTGCAGCTCAGACTACCCACCCTTTTTGGAGTCCCTGGAGGGGGTACTGGAAAGCGCTCCTTCGGGTGACTCCCTCGTTCTGCTGGGGGACTTCAATGCTCACGTGGGCAACGACAGTGAGACCTGGAGAGGTGTGGTTGGGAGGAACGGCCCCCCTGATCTGAATCCGAGTGGTGTTTTGTTATTAGACTTCTGTGCTCGTCATGGATTGTCTATAACGAACACCATGTTCAAGCATAAAGGTGTCCATATGTGCTCTTGGCACCAGGATACCTTAGGCCGCAGGTCGATGATCGATTTTGTTATCGTTTCTGATCTGCGGCCGCATGTCTTGGACACTCGGGTGAAGAGAGGGGCGGAGCTGTCAACTGACCACTACCTGGTGGTGAGTTGGCTTCGATGGTGGGGGAAGATGCCGGTCAGACCTGGCAGACCCAAACGTGTTGTGAGGGTCTGCTGGGAACGTCTGGCAGAGTCTCCTGTCAGAAGGAGCTTCAATTCCCACCTCCGACAGAACTTTGAACGTGTCCTGGGGGAGTCAGGGGACATTGAGTCCGAATGGGCCATGTTTCGTGACTCCATTGTCGAGGCGGCTGACCGCAGCTGTGGCCGCAGGGTGGTCAGTGCCTGTCGTGGCGGCAACCCCCGAACCCGCTGGTGGACACCAGTGGTTAGGGATGCTGTCAAGCTGAAGAAAGAGTCCTATCAGGTCTTTTTGGCCTGTGGGACTCAAGAGGCCGCTGATAGGTACCGGCAGTCCAAGCGGAATGCAGCTCGGGTGGTCGCGGAGGCAAAAACCCGGGCATGGGAGGAGTTCGGTGAGACCATGGAACAAGACTTCCATACGGCTTCGAGGAGATTCTGGTCCACCATCCGGCGTCTCAGGAGGGGAAAGCAGTGCACTACCAACACTGTTTACAGTGGGGAGGGTGTGCTGCTGACCTCGACTCAGGACGTTGTCAATCGGTGGGCCGAGTACTTCGAAGACCTCCTCAATCCCACCGGCACGTCTTCCAGTGTGGAAGCAGAGTCTGGGGACTTTGGGTTGGGCTCTCCAATCTCTGGAGCCGAGGTCACTGAGGTGGTCAAAAAACTCCTCAGTGGAAAGGCTCCGGGGTTGGATGAGATCCGCCCGGATTTCCTTAAGGCCCTGGATGTTGTGGGGCTGTGTTGGTTGACGCAGCTCTGCAATATCGCGTGGACATCGGGGGCAGTTCCACTGGACTGGCAGACCGGGGTGGTGGTCCCTCTATTTAAAAAGGGGGACCGCAGGGTGTGTTCCAACTACAGGGGGATCACACTCCTGAGCCTCCCTGGTAAGGTCTATTCAGGGGTTCTGGAGAGGAGGGTCCGTCGGATAGTCGAACCTCGGATCCAGGAGGAGCAATGCGGTTTTCGTCCTGGCCGTGGAACACTGGACCAGCTCTATACCCTTGGGGGAGTCCTGGAGGGTGCGTGGGAATTCGCCCAACCAATCTACATGTGTTTTGTGGATTTGGAGAAGGCGTTCGACCGCGTCCCTCGGGGGGCCCTGTGGGGGGTACTCTGGGAGTATAAAATATTCCAAATACTGAAGTAGGGTGACCAGATCCCAACTCACCAAATGTGAGACAGATCACTCAATGTGGGACCATGTGAAATCCTAATGCAAAGAAATAAAGTAAAAAAAACTTCTATTCTGCCTTTTAGCTCCAACATCATTT
>SSNS01000739.1:140997-170938 GCA_006937985.1 Aphyosemion australe | reverse complement strand
CCATAGCCGCGGGAACATATTTTCAGCAGGGGGTGCTGAAAATAAAAAGCTCAGCTGCGCTCAACTCGTTATGTACAGGTGAATCATAGCCTACGTGTAGCATACGCATTGATACGAGTCTCATTATTAGAAAGAAGACGGCCTCCAACAGTCTTGAAGCGCTGCTTATAAACCTACGACTCTTGTCTGCAGTTGACCAATGAAAACACACCTTTGGGACTCCGCAGCAGCAAGACTCCGCCTCTCTGAGTTTCCGTTTCAACCTTATGCTTAAAATGCGGATTATAAACTACACACCAGTTTTTATTTTTGTTAATAGCCCAAATAAAACCGGAGTTATACTAAAATAATTAAACTAAGAATGGGTTCAGTAGCGTTTTGTTGCTGAGGGAGAGGATGGCTGCTGCGTGATCTGACAGCAGGTGTCAAAAGGTGCGCTGAGGCGCTGTCACGGAGCGGAGAAAACACTGAGACAGACACTGACGGCAAAACTCTAGATATTGGAGCGATTTGTGGCAGATAGATAGTTACTTCTCTGTAGTTTAGTGTTTTTTATGTATAAAGGAGGATGAGAAGGATGGATGTCCAGCAGACAGATCAGCTGTTTAGCTGGAAGACGGGAAAAGGAGACGCGCAGCATGGAGTCTGAGGCCAAAGCGGATCAATTCTTCCTCTTTGAGGAAGATGAGCTAGGTCATGAGCTGACACTAAAAGGTGTTTACTGTGGCGCTTTTTTCTCTTTTTAGCGTTGTATTGCTTATCTGTAACGTATGCTTTTCGGGGGGTGCGCTCGTGACGTAGCATGTCCTCTTGGAGCGAGACGTCATGCAGTCTGGCTCACTGAAAGGTTGCACCGTTCAGTGTGGCACCTTTCTGGAGTTCTCACAGTGTGACATGAACAGTGTGGTCCCGTGGCTGGAGGACTAAAGATATGCAACAAGCGTTTTATTCGTGGACGGAAATGACGGTAAACGTGGGTTTAGAGGTGGTGAGTGCACGAAGAGGTGGAGGAGAATGAGGGACAAGTTTGTTCGTGTTAAAAAGCATCTGAAATACAATAAAAAGCACAAAATAAACTGCAAATAAACTGTCAATGCACTATCATGGACCGGATACATGACAATATACCCCAGAACTCACTGTTGCTGCATCTCCTTTTGTTTTCTCGAGGCTTCCCAAAAAAGTCTATAATCCGCTGTTTTGCCACAGTGGTAAATAAATATTTGAGGTCACCAGCAGGGGGTGCTGCAGCCCCTCCAGCACCCCTACTTCCCGCGGTACTGGGGACAGCAAATATTAGACCACATTTCCATTCAGGTGAAATATTATTAAACGCACGAGTTGATCAAATTGTAACTAAATGTATTTTATTTCTTTAAAATCAGCTAAGTTCGTAAACATTTAGGCCTATCTGCACACTCTGGTGGTTAAAACCACTTCAGGATGCTGGACACATTTTTTATGCTAATAAATTAAGAATTCCATAAAGTTGTAGAGACTTTGGAGTCTCATTATGCCACCCCCCACTCCTCCTCTTCCTCACTCCTGGCAACAGCAGACAAAGCAGGCGGGTTTAGCGGTCTCCGTAGGGCCGGACAGCCTTTGATCTGGGCCCGTTAAAAAGAAAGAAAGAGAGAGAGGGAAGGGGGAGTCAGGCTGTGGAGGAAGGTATGTTATTTCATTTTAAATCAAAAATCTCCAGAATCAAATGAAGTGAAAGTGTTTATCCTGTTTTTATTTGGGGCAAATCACACAAAAGTGAAGATATTTATCCTTTTTGCGTGAGGATCATTCTGGACTCAAGGCCTTTGTGGAGCAGAGGAGCTATAACACAGACATGCCCCGCCCACCAGCCTTAGATCAGCTCTTAAAGCAGGTGGGTTGACTCTACACTACACCTGCATTATTTGACATGATTTTTTAAATAAAAATATTCTAATCTGGTTAATAAAGATTACATTTCTGCATCAATCGGTTTCAGATATTTGGACAAATATTACTGAAGTTAGTGATGATCTAAATTTTGGTAATCATAGAACAAAAATAAATAAACAAAAATGTGATTTTGTTACTAAATCACAAACAAAACTGATGTGAACTCGTAAAATAACGTTTTAAATGATTAGCATTGCTCCTTTAATGTGATTGCTGAATACGTTCCTCCACTTCTAATTATATTTTAATTTAAAATCTTATTATTATTATTATGAAAATGGTAATTGATAAAGAAAATAAAAGCATGTCAGCCCGAGGGGTTCTAACAGATCCTTATTTATTTATCCCAACAACATTCCTGACTATAATTATCCTGATCACCTTCCCATCCGAAGCCACTCCTCTCTCTGAAACTGCGCAGCAGCCGCAATAACGACGCGTTTTATTGCTTCAGAATCATCTTTTCGCCGCAATTAGTTTGTCATATATTGTCATTAGAAGTCTATTAAAACATCAAGTCATTATTGGAGCATCCCCGGGCGGGGAATTAGAATCAAACCCTCTCTGGCCACACGGGTCCCATTTAGATTAATGGAAAAATATGTAAAGCATTTCGTTTTAATTTTCCTCCGACGGTGTTTTGCATACATGCGTCCTCACCGCCTGCGCNATGTTTGACTGCGAAAGCAGACCCGAGTTCCCGTGGCAAGCCATTTTATGATTTAATCAGACTAGAACTAAAAGCAGACAGGTTAAAATTAAAACTAAGCCATTGTCATTTTGTTTGAAAATTTCTATCTGAGGATGAATTAAGGTCACGCTAGTTGCTTTATAAGGTTATAGCTAATCTTTTTCATCTGATTATAATAATTTAAAATCACGTGATCAGGCCCGATTTTCCATCCTGTGATCAGATAAGATCATCCCTATTATATCAGGGTATCCGCAGAGTCTTGAAAAGTCTTAAAAGTCTTAAAATTGATTTAAGGAAAATTAAGACCCTTAAAAAGTCTTAAAAAGTCTTAAATTGATGTAGTAAAGTCTTAAATTTTGTTAGTATTGACGTGAATTTAAAATACGTTCGTGTCATACTTGCAACCTTGTCACTTTTCGGTGAAAATTGCCGTTTATGAAGCCAAATGTGATGTTCACGTGAATCGAAGAGTTTTTGTTTTTAGGAGGAGTGGGTCTTCGCTCGTTCATAAATCATCTTTGTTAGTGGGTCACGAGTTGTTATTTGACCAATCATAGTCACGGAGACAGTTTAGCAAAAAGACGCTGCGGTAGCGCGGCGGCATCCGAACCACCAAAACAGAAATTCCAGCAAGCATGGAGGACAGGTGAGCACGATGGAGAAAGACTGTAAAGACTCGTAAACTAGACGTGTTCAGAGAAACTCTTGACAGTCTTTGTCGTTTCTGAGTCTTTTTTTTTCGTGTCACGACGCAGAGTCTGATATGAAACAGAGCAGAAAATCCGAGAATCACAGAAAACATGTTGGTCAAAAGCAGGTTTCCCAGTAAATAGACAGGTTCATGCTAAAACCCAAAGGACACAGACAAGGTGCTGGGGTTGTGTTGTTTCAGATACAGACAAGCTAAACCCTTTTAGAACGAGAGAATTAAATCCTTTATTACTTATTCTCAGAATTTTGAGGGAAAAAGTAACTAAGGAACTCTCAGGTTAGATCTGAATTTTTTCAGGGATTAAAAATCAGTGATGTTTTTTGTTCTTGTCCCACTAATAGAGATTTGAAATTAAGAAGAAATAAACTTGCAAAAAAGTATGGATTTTTTTAATGGGATGTTGATATTAGTGGAAAACTAATTCATCCATCCATCCATTTTCTGCCGCTTATCCGGAGTCGGGTCGCGGGGGCAGCAGCCTAAGGAGGGAAGCCCAGACCTCCCTCTCCCCAGCCACTTGGGCCAGCTCCTCCGGGGGAATCCCAAGGCGTTCCCAGGCCAGCCGAGAGACATAATCTCTCCAGCGTGTCCTGGGTCTTCCTTTGGGTCTCCTCCCGGTTGGACGTGCCCGGAAAACCTCACCAGGGAGGCGTCCAGGAGGCATCCTAATCAGATGCCCGAGCCACCTCAACTGGCTCCTCTCGATGTGGAGGAGCAGCGGGTCTACTCCGAGCCCCTCCCGGATGGCCGAGCTTCTCACCCTATCTCTAAGGGAGAGTCCAGCCACCCTGCAAAGAAAACTAATTTCGGCCGCTTGTATCCGCAATCTCGTTCTTTCGGTCACTACCCAAAGCTCGTGACCATAGGTGAGGGTAGGAACGTAGATCGACCGGTAAATTGAGAGCTTCGCCTTTCGGCTCAGCTCTCTCTTCACCACGACAGACCGGTACAACGCCCGCATCACTGCAGATGCAGCACCAATCCGCCTATCGATCTCACGCTTCACCCTTCCCTCACTCGTGAACAAGACCCCGAGATACTTAAACTCCTCCACTTGGGGCAGGACATTGTCCCTGACCTGGAGAAGGCATTCTACCCTTTTCCGACTCAAGACCATGGTCTCGGATTTAGAGGAGCTGATTCTCATCCCAGCTGCTTCACACCCGGCTGCGAACTGCTCCAGCGAAAGCCGGAGATCACGTTCTGACGAAGCCAACAGGACCACATCATCTGCAAAAAGCAGAGACCTGATCCTTAGGCCACCAAAACGGATCCCCTCACCACCTTGGCTGCACCTAGAAATCCTGTCCATAAAAGTTATGAACAGAATCGGTGACAAAGGGCAGCCTTGGCGGAGTCCAACTCTCACCGGAAACGAGCCCGACTTACTGCCGGCAATGCGGACCAAGCTCTGACACTGGTCGTACAGGGACCTAACAGCCCGTATCAAGGGGCCTGGTACCCCATACTCCCAGAGTACCCCCCACAGGGCCCCCCGAGGGACGCGGTCGAACGCCTTCTCCAAATCCACAAAACTAAAATTCAAAATCAACATAAATGGATCCTAAAAGCGTTACAGGTACTTTTACTATCATTCTGTTGTGGAAATTTAGTGCAATTATTTAATGAAAACTCTGAAAAGCTGCTTAAACCTGCATTTTTATTGTGGGTCTGTCTGTAGTTTTAAAATGAGTTGATGGTTTAAATAAGTTGAGCTAAAGTTACTCAGAGCCACTGTAGAAGGTCAAAGAGCCTGAGTTAAGCTGTGGTAACTTGAGCGAAACTGTGAAATCGTCTGAAAGCTGTTTGCTTGTTCAAGTTAATTTCAAATAGAATATATAGTACATGAAATATATGATGATAATAATACTTTTATGTATATTTACAAATGATGTTGGAGCTAAAAGGCAGAATAGAAGTTTTTTTTACTTTATTTCTTTGCATTAGGATTTCACATGGTCCCACATTGAGTGATCTGTCTCACATTTGGTGAGTTGGGATCTGGTCACCCTACTTCAGTATTTGGAATATTTTCAGATGTGTTCTGTGAATTAGTCTCATAATAATTGTTAATATGATCCCTAGTAATTTTCTGATCAATTCTGCCATTATATTTTTCAGTTTTTTTGAGCAGAGTGACCGTGGTAGAAAATAGTTTGCATTTTGCAAAAAAATCCCATTGATGATTTTTAAAAATTATTCTAACAGGTTATTGTTGCAATAGAAGTATGTAAATGTCAGAGGTCACTACAAAACCCAGTAGATGAATAGATGCTAATCTGCAGCATGCGAGGACCTTGTTCCGGTGTCGGTACCAGATCTGCTCGGGTGCAAGACCGGCTCAGGGTCCTGCGCCTGCCGGTGACGTCACACTAGATGATTGGCTGAACGTAAGACTTACAGAAGTTATGATACCACGTTCATAAAAGTTACGGTAGCACGTTGACAATGAAGATTTTGATTGGTTTGAACAAAATTGCGGTTGTAGTCCTTGTGGTTGTAGTCCTGTAGTCCAAAAACAAACACTTTTTGGGGAAAATATGTTTGTTTTGCCAAAGGAAACGTAAAATAAAAGCAAAAATATCAATTAATAAACAGAGATCCTCAGCAGCTCTTGATTTTGATAAAAAGGGGCAAAATAAAATAGCTATTGAACAAATAGCAACATTTTGAATGAATGGATTTAAGAACTAACAAAATATACAGAATTCCACATATAAAACCTGTTGTGCTTTTTGGAAGTCTGGTGTTGGTTTTACCGTAAATCCTCCAATACAGGCCCGGGCCTTTATTTACTCAAGCGCATCCTGGTTCAGGCCTTTATTGGAAGGAGGCCAGAATTAGAGGCAGGCCTCTATTTCAATTTGAGCAAAATAAACCACCAGTAGTATGAATAAAAACAAGATTTTGTGTCTATTTGAGCGGTGACTGAAGTCTCACGTGCAAATCAAAAGTGATGATTGGTGGGTTTCACTCACGTGACCCTGCCGCCGAGCTGAACTCAAACAGTGGACAGGAAGTGTTTTGCTCTACTATAAAACACAGCGTGACGGATGAAAGTGAGTGTTTTAAACGAGCTGGCACAAACACGATATCTTCCTTTAGCTTATGACTCATTTAATTTTAAAAGTCGGATTTTTCATACACTCTGGAGGATTTACCCAACGCTGAAGCGATCGACACAACAAACTATCTCGTGTGGCAAATCTCATATTACACTGCAAACCAAAAAGCCTTTTATGAGTCTGAAAGCCTACAACTATTTTATTTCAGGTTGGTTAACAGTTTAGAGATCCGGAGAAGCTTTAAATGATCGTTGTCTTGTTCATGCTCGTGAGATGTGCTATTTTAGTTACGTTATTAACTCGTAATGATAGCTAATGCGGACCGCAAATAGCTTTTAGAGTGCTAATGTTTTTAGCAGTTAGCTTAGTGTTGTAACGTGGCAGGTAAACAGCTTGCAATTTGCGGTGAGGACACGTGAAAACAGTATCAAACTATTTAACTGCCACGTTACAGCACTGAACTAACTGCTAAAAACATTAGCACTCTAAAAGCTATTTGCGGTGAGGACACATGAAAACAGTATCAAACTGTTTACCTGCTGTTTTTGTAGCTGCGTTTCTAAATAACTGTTCAATAAAACGCCATAAAAACCTTTAATAAGCCCTTACCTGTGATGAAGTGATCACTGCAAACTAGCATTTTCCGTTCTGTTTCTGCTCATCTTGAAGCCGGAGATTATGATCCACTAGTCCGCTGTTACCGTAAAACGTGGTATACGTGCGCCTCGAAAAATCGAGTGAGGGCTCACTTTACCGTCGAACTCCGAAAAAAAAAAACCCACACACACACCCACGCTGTTTCTAATAGTAGCCCCGGCCACTATTAGAGACCGGCCTTTATTTACCCCCGCTGACAGCGAGACCGGCTAATATAGGAGACCCGGCCGGTAATGGAATACAGGCCAATATTAGAGGATTTACGGTATGTAGTTTCACATTCTTTACAAAACTACGACAATATGGTCTTTTTTTAACAAAAACAGCTATAAAGCAAATATTTAGGCGGTAAGAAACAAGACAAAACTGCTAAACTCTTTCCAAAACTTATGTGTGAAAGCCGAGTGGATTTGCCATAGTTTGACGTCATCATCGGCAGGCGAATGACCCCGAGCAGATCTGGTACCGACACCGGGTGGGCGGGGTTATTTGTCACCTTTTTCACACCCTCTAAGTTTGCAGGTAATACAATTAGATTCATGTAAACTATTAAAATAAAATTATTTTTTTGTTCTCCTATGCCCGTTGTTTGCTTGCGTTTCCGTACCACGTGACTTGACGTACCATTGCTACAGCCTTGCTGTCTCCAACGTGACGTGTCCCACTAATTGATGAAGCTGAAAATGAAGCAATGCAGAATTTAAAAAGAATATATTAGTGTTTAACAGTTGATTAGTTCATTGCGATAAAGTCTTGATTTTTATTTTCTATGGTCTTAAAAAGTCTTGAAAATGTCTTAAATTTAAGTTTGAGATTCCTGCATATACCCTGTATATAACAGTAATAAATTCATATGATAGTGAAGTGAAACTGTCCTCTTGAGATCTTATGTATTGTTTTGTCTTTGCCGTGTGGTGCTTGAAAAGTTTAAAAATTTACCTTGAAAATGCTTGAAAAGTGCTTGAATTTGTCAGTGGAAAAAGTGTAAGAACCCTGTAATTTATTCTTATCTGCCTGCATGGGTACAGAGGTACGTAACGCCATTATGCGTTGGCGCAAGGGCTCTCCGACAGGCTCGCAGAAGCTGACAGGGACATGCCCAACTTTTTAACTATCCTTCGAACATGACAGAGATCGCAAGCTTGTGATTGGTCAGGACCATAGCCGCGGGAACATATTTTCAGCAGGGGGTGCTGAAAATAAAAAGCTCAGCTGCGCTCAACTCGTTATGTACAGGTGAATCATAGCCTACGTGTAGCATACGCATTGATACGAGTCTCATTATTAGAAAGAAGACGGCCTCCAACAGTCTTGAAGCGCTGCTTATAAACCTACGACTCTTGTCTGCAGTTGACCAATGAAAACACACCTTTGGGACTCCGCAGCAGCAAGACTCCGCCTCTCTGAGTTTCCGTTTCAACCTTATGCTTAAAATGCGGATTATAAACTACACACCAGTTTTTATTTTTGTTAATAGCCCAAATAAAACCGGAGTTATACTAAAATAATTAAACTAAGAATGGGTTCAGTAGCGTTTTGTTGCTGAGGGAGAGGATGGCTGCTGCGTGATCTGACAGCAGGTGTCAAAAGGTGCGCTGAGGCGCTGTCACGGAGCGGAGAAAACACTGAGACAGACACTGACGGCAAAACTCTAGATATTGGAGCGATTTGTGGCAGATAGATAGTTACTTCTCTGTAGTTTAGTGTTTTTTATGTATAAAGGAGGATGAGAAGGATGGATGTCCAGCAGACAGATCAGCTGTTTAGCTGGAAGACGGGAAAAGGAGACGCGCAGCATGGAGTCTGAGGCCAAAGCGGATCAATTCTTCCTCTTTGAGGAAGATGAGCTAGGTCATGAGCTGACACTAAAAGGTGTTTACTGTGGCGCTTTTTTCTCTTTTTAGCGTTGTATTGCTTATCTGTAACGTATGCTTTTCGGGGGGTGCGCTCGTGACGTAGCATGTCCTCTTGGAGCGAGACGTCATGCAGTCTGGCTCACTGAAAGGTTGCACCGTTCAGTGTGGCACCTTTCTGGAGTTCTCACAGTGTGACATGAACAGTGTGGTCCCGTGGCTGGAGGACTAAAGATATGCAACAAGCGTTTTATTCGTGGACGGAAATGACGGTAAACGTGGGTTTAGAGGTGGTGAGTGCACGAAGAGGTGGAGGAGAATGAGGGACAAGTTTGTTCGTGTTAAAAAGCATCTGAAATACAATAAAAAGCACAAAATAAACTGCAAATAAACTGTCAATGCACTATCATGGACCGGATACATGACAATATACCCCAGAACTCACTGTTGCTGCATCTCCTTTTGTTTTCTCGAGGCTTCCCAAAAAAGTCTATAATCCGCTGTTTTGCCACAGTGGTAAATAAATATTTGAGGTCACCAGCAGGGGGTGCTGCAGCCCCTCCAGCACCCCTACTTCCCGCGGTACTGGTCAGGACGCCGCTTCCTTTAAATTCATCAACAGCACCGCCAGTGCCCCCTTAGAATTTAGCAGCAGACATGAAACAGATTGAAAAACACCTCTCAGAAAAAGTCAGAAAATTTGAACATTTATTCACCCGTGACTGAAGGAGTACAAAGATATGCAGCAAGTGTTTCTATTCATGAACGGAAATGACGGGAAATGTGGGTTTAGAGGTGGCGACTGTTGGATAAGGTGGGTGGAACTAATGTGTGCATGTTGCAACACCGTCATGTGGAGTTCAGGTTTTTTTTTTAAAACCTGTCCTATCCTGGCAGTTGTAGCAGACAGAATGGTTGATCTGGGGGCCATAATATACCAGAGCAGTTTTACTCTACAGCAAGAGGGATGTGGGATATTCCTCTTGTTGCACAGTAGCCTTTATTATGTTTGTGGCATGTTAGACGCACCAGAGTGGACAGGCAGGGAGAAAAGAGACACAAACGGGAAAAGAGAGGGAGGGGGAATGGAGGGACAACAGGGGGCTGTGCCAGAAAGCGAGTTTAGAACATCAAGGCTCTCCCGATAAATCCCTGATTGACATAGCACTCCCCTCCCCTCCAGGTTTCCCTGGGTCCGCCAACGATTCTCAGGTGGATTCAATCCCGTTAGTCAAGTAAGGAGCTGCAATCGAGGCTTACACGCTTACACAGGCAGACCCTGTTAATCTATGCTAGATAAATGAGAACGGAAGGAAAGGAAGGTACCTCGTTCTCTTCCCAGACAGATTAAGAATTATTCATTCATGCCTACGAGGACTACAAAGATATCAGAACTAAAACAGAGACTGTCAGTTGCTTGATTAAAGTTCTGTAGCTGGAGCTATTTAGTTAGAATGCTCAGCGTTGACATGTTTCCATGGCGACGCCAGAAGTCTGCTTCAGCTCTGTTTCTCCACATATTTTATTGGAGTTTCCCTCATTTCTGTGTCGTTTTCATGTTCAGTTCCAGAGTCTGGATGTGTTTAGACTGGAGGACTGTGTTTTTGCTGAGCAGCTGTGAGTTTTAAGGAGATAAGTTCGTGGAGGTCACGTAACCCCAAAGTTAATGCTGTAAATGGTCACAAATCCACATTTAGCTCTTATATTAAACACCAAGGAGAAAACATCACGTATGTCATTTAAATCAAATATTAGCGTGTTTGCCACGTGTGACCAGAGGACAAGCTGTTAACATTTATAGTCACATCAATAAAGCATTTCCTTTTACACATGCATTATGGTACCAGCTGTAAGGTACTTTAAGGCTATTTTTACATCTTCATAAAGAGGACAGCATGTTGATTCTATGGGTCCATCCCAGACAGAAGCTGATATATAATTATACTTATTAATAATGGTGGCATCAGGAGCAACATCAGTGGAATGAAACGCTCCTGCTGCAAATGAAGATTAAATACAAAAATGTTAAGCTGTAAATCCAATTAGAACTCAATTTTAAAAGTTAAAACTCCACATTTATTAATAATGTAGCCACCAAAAACAAAGCTGCAGCTGCTGCTACCGCTGTGGGCCAGAGGTGGTGCTAATTCACCACTTCGTTGTTGCCAGCCACCGACAAGAAAAAGGGGCGGTAATGTGCCTCGTCCAATCATATTCACCAAGCTTCAGTAAACCTAGCTGCTAGCCTGCCACGGAGCAGGTTTGTTCTCCAGCATGTGTTACCATGGTGAATGGGAGGGGCTTCAGGCTAGCCACGTTGGTAAAACCGATTCTGGGGCAGTTAAACCAGATTTTCAAAAGAAAGCCTGGTTTTTGGGATTAGCTCGCTTTCTGGCACAACCCCCAATACACAACAAATAGACAACAAACAGGCAAGACAAAACAGTGGGGTCATCATAATAATAAATACAAAGAAGAAAAAAAATCTACACGATTAAATGGAATAGGAACTTTTAAGAGGTTATTGTCCTTATTTGTAGTAGCTTGTGTTTTATCTGTGTGTGTGTGTGTGTGTGTGTGTGTGTGTGTGTGTGTGTGTGTGTGTGTGTGTGTGTGTGTGTGTGTGTGTGTGTGTGTATCTTATAGAACAGGGGTCCCCAATCCTGGTCCTCAAGGGCCGGTATCCTGCAGGTTTTAGTTGTAACTCTGCTTCAACACACCTGATTTCAATTAGCAAGTGATTAGCAGGCTTCAGCAGAGCTTGAGGAGCTGCTGCACAGGTGATTCAACCACTGAATCAAGTGTGTTTGAGCAGAGAAACCACAAAACCTGCTGGATAGCGGCCCTCCAGGACCAGGATTGGGGACCCCTGTTATAGAATATGTTCATGTGTGTTTATGTGGTTACCTATGTGTGCAAGTCTAAGCTGTGTGTTTGTAGGTGTTGAAAGTGTGTTTGTCACCAAGAGTGTTGTTTTGCTTACTTTTTTAAAATGTTGTATGTATGGGTTAGTGATGAGGGAGGGGCCGCCCCCAGCAGCCCAGGTCCCACTAGTGCCAGAGTCTGGGGCCAGGCACGTCCTGCAGCTGATAGCCACCAGCGGATGGGCCCTGATAGGTCAAAGCACAGGGCAGACCCGAGCCCAGGGAAGAAGGGGGGCCAACCAGAGGATGTAAGGGCACCAGCCCCCAGCCAAAGGGAATCCATTAGGGCCACTAAGCCCAGAGCCCCCAGCCCAGCACACTGTCGCCCCCACTGATACAGACCAGCACAGAGTGAGATGACCCCATGCCCCAAGGGCCCACCCCAACACCCTGCGAGGGACAGCCAGCATGGGGCAACCAAACCACCTCAACCCCGCCCCCCAGCAGAGTGAGCGCCAACCCCTCAGCCGTGCACCCAACCCATAGGGATGGTGAGGATGGTATTTGGAGAGGATACCCTTGGCTGCGAATATTGGGGGACCAAGCAGCAGCGGGATCTTCCCGTTCGGGGAGCAGCCCCCAAGGCAGCAGGCAGACCAAGGCACCCAATATCCCAAGCCAACAGCCTGCCACCCAGCATGCCACAGCACGGACTAGGGGCTCCAGATCACACCCCAACCTGTGTGTGTCAAGGGAACGGAAGTGAAGTATGGAAAATAAATGAAAGATGGTTGTGAATCAGCACTAGGTGTTGTCTGTGTCTCCCGCATCACATTAAAGGAAAAGTTCGCTTTTTTAGACATTATGTTTTATGTGTTCCTTCACCCACCCAGTGCTCTGTAAACTTTGACCCATTTCACACACACCCCCCTGCTCAGAGATTTTCAGGGGAGAAGTGATTCATAAACGTAGTTCTGGCTAGTTTCGGGGGCGCTTTATCTGCGCCATTTAGCCTCACAAAAGGATTAGCCTCTGAAAGCATGACTAATTTGCATCTCACAAACAAAGAGAAAAAAATTACAATGTCACATTACAACGGGACTACTTTTTGTCATTCGTATCCCTGCGCCGCTCCCCGCAGCTATAGAACGGGCTCGTGTCTGGCTGCTAATCCTGGCTGTATGAGTGAAACAACAACTTCTAAATTCACTTAAAAGTAGTTTTTCTTAAATATATCGAGCCATGGTGCATACCTGCAGGTTCCCGGGTTGTAACAATAAGGATGTTACAGGATCACCTTTTTGGTTTCACACTTTTCCTGCTAAGGACGTTTCTCTAAGGCATCAGTGGCTTTTAGCAATCGGCTACTCCAAGGATACTCGGCTGGAATGAGTCAAAACCTTTCGTTTGTGCAGTGCACACTTCAAAGAGGATGATTACATCAGGAAAAAGTTCGGGAAAAGTGAAAGACTGTTTTTGAAGAGTTCGGCCGTACCAGAAATCTGGGTAAGTTTTGTTTTTAAAAAATTATTTATTCCGCTATGTCTGCCGTATTCATGCAATCATCTTCGCATTTTAGCGCATTATTTATGCAATCATCTTTACACCGATGGTTGATCATAGACTGCAGTAGCTTTGTCAACAATCTGTGTTGATGTGTGTGTTTTGTGTAGCAAATGCAATTCTTCATCCGTGTACTCTGGCTCATAAAGATATCCTAGTAGTAAAATAAGTTTCTTCTTCATCTGATATAGTGTTAAAATGAAATTTGTCATCAGATGAGACGGAGTCTGACATGTTTTCGGCATTCGGCAGTGAAACAGCTGACATACGAAGCGCTGTTTAATATCCGCGGAGAGCGGCGCAGGGATACGAATGACAAAAACTAGTCCCGTTGTAATGTGACGTTGTAAATTTTTTCTCTTTGTTTGTGAGATGTAAATTAGCCATGCTTTCAGAGGCTAATCCTTTTGTGAGGCTAAACGGCGCAGATAAAGCGCCCCCGAAACTAGCCAGAACTACCTTTCTGAATCACTTCTCCCTTGAAAATCTCTGAGCAGGGGTGTGTGTGTGAAATGGGTCAAAGTTTACAGAGCACTGGGTGGGTGAAGGAACACATAAAACTTAATGTCTAAAAAAGCGAACTTTTCCTTTAAACAGCTAACACAACATGGTGTCAGAAGTGACAGAATAGACTATTGAGAATGGAAATGAAAAGAGAAAAGAAAATGGCTGAAGATGGGACAATCACTGTGCCCCAAACAATGGCGCAAGGCAAGTTTGATTTCATTAAAGTTACCGAATGGCCAAGATGGCTGAAGTGGTTCAAGTGCTATAGAATAGCGTTGGGACTGGATAAGCAGTCACAAGAGTTTCAAGTTAACAGCTTCATGTACAGTGCCGGTGATGATGCAGAAGATATATTAAACGTGCTGCCACTGACAGAGGGTCAGAAGAAGTCACGTGACGATGTAATCGTGGCTTTCACGGCACATTGTGTGAGTAAGAGGAACGTTATCTTCGAAAGGGCAGGTGAAAATGTGGAAACTTTAAGAACAGCAGTGCACATGTTGGCAGAACACTGAGTTCGGTGTCTTGAGAGAAGACATAAGAGACGCTAAGCTGTCGGAGAGTTTACAGCTAGATGCAGTGCTAATACAGCAAAAGTCCAAGAAACCATTTAAAGCGGAAATAGAAAAAACAGAAACAAGAACAAGTGAGTGTGGCAGATGTGGACAATCAAAGAAACACTTGTGGACGGAGGGCCCAGAGCATGAAGCAGAATGCAGAAAGTGTCACAAAAAGGACATTTTGCAAAGAAATGCAGATCTACTGCAGGAGTTCATAACATTACGGACCTTCACGGCAGAAGCGGGGACGAAGAGGGTTATGCCTTTCTAGGAGAAATTAAGGAGTCGGGAGAAGAATAGTGGAGCGACACTGTGCAATTAAATCAGGAAAAGACCCTCTCCAAGTTGGACACTGGAGCGAGTGTTACAGTGATTCCAAGAAGCATTTACTCTCCCCGGAAACACATTTTGCAACCACCTGGGAAACTGCTATACGGTCCAGGAAAGCAGAAACTGGACGTTAAAGGACGATTTAAAGGTAAACTAAGTTTAGAACAGAAAGAAACTATACAAGATGTGTATGTTGTAAACGGACTGTTTAAACCATTGCTGGGTGTGCATGCAGTCAGAGGTGGAAAGAGTACTAAACTTTTGTACTTAAGTAAAAGTACCAATACTCTGATAAATTTTTACTCAAGTACAAGTAAAAGTGTTTGCCTAAATTTTTACTAAAGTAAAAAGTATCTTAAATAAAATTTACTCAAAGTAAAAGTTACTTAGTTACTTTTTTGTCGGCATAAGAATGGCATCATCTAAGTCAGGGGTACTCAAATACAAGTCTCAAAGGGCCACGTTAAAAATTCTCAATGAGTCAAATGTCCGTTTATTATCAATCAACGCGCCTTAATAAAATTAGCTTGAACACACCTTGTCTTCTTCAATCAAAACAGCAACAAGCAAACAATGCATTTTTCATTTAGTAATAAGTTCAAATGAATACTTAAATGAAACTAAAAGTAAAATCCCTGTAATAAATTCATCCACAGCAAAGGAAATGCTTTCTGCATTTATTATTCCATCACAAAGCTGTTTAGTCAGATCACCAGCCAGTATTTCTGTTGGTCTTGCTGCTGTAGCGTCTGAGAGGGATTTGTTTAATTGTAGCTTTCATTTCCACTTTTTGTTTGCCTTCAATGCTTACCATCACTTCAGTCATACATTATATGTATGCATTATATGTATATGAATATCAGGGACTGGCAATCCTTCAGATCTATAAGGAACAAATGTACCCAGTCAATCAGAAAAGGAAAACCTGAATATTATAAGAACCCGTTTCTGATGAGTAGTTCTGACCCCAAAAAGTTCTGGCAGACTGTCAAGACTATGGAAAATGCCAGTAAGTCCTCACACCTGCCAAATGCAATCAAATCTGAGGGCATTGTTGTCTCAGATAAAACTAAAATGGTAAATTCCTTCAATAATCACTTTATCAAGTCTGGTCATGCCCTTGCTACAGCTTCACCCACCTCTGGGGTCTCTGACCCCCACTCAGCTATGTAATGATTCCCTCCCCGCAACCAATTCCTGTTTCTCCATTCAATTGTTTCAGGTAGATGAGGTACTTGACGAGTTACTCAGGTTAGATCCTCATAAATCAGCTGGACTGGATACTCTTGACCCTTTCTTTCTGAAAATTGCAGCACATGTTATTGCTGCACCTATTCCCCATCTATTTAATCTGTCCATACAAACTGGTGCATTTCCGCAAGACTGGAAATTTGCATCTGTTACTCCACTTTTTAAAGGGGGAGATCATTCAGACCTAAGCTGTTATAGGCCTATCTCTATCTTGCCTTGCCTCTCTAAAGTCATTGAAAAGTTAGTCAACAAACAGCTAACTCACTATCTGGAATCCAGCAGTCACTTCCGCTGTTTATTAAATAAACAGCGGAAGTGACGCCGTCAAGTCGGCGTGACTCTGAAGATGGCGACAGTAGTCGCCGAAACCGTCAGTGATTAAAGGTAAATGAAACATCGTAACACTGTGTTAAAACAAGAAAAACCAATGGAGATGAAACTAAGCATTTTCAAAAAATAAAAACTAAACTAAAACTAAAAACAAGTTGTAAAAACGTATTAAAACTAAATAGAATTAAAAAAATTTACGTAAAAACTAAATAAAAATAAAAACTAATAAAAATGCAAAACTATTAAAACCTTTTTTCTCTGCAACACTTGCTAAATGACATATGTGCCATTGACAATAAGGAATATTGTGTAGCTGTGTTTGTTGACTTGGCTAACGCCTTTGACTCTGTAGACCATAACATCTTACTTAGCAGGCTCAAACATATAGGACTTTCTCAGGCATCCGTGGCATGGTTTAGAAGTTATATCTTAGACCGTATGCAAACAGTGAGAACAAAGGGTTACCAATCTGCTCCTCTACCTCTATCTATGGGCGTTCCTCAAGGTTCAGTACTGGGCCCAACCTTATTCAAAATCTATATCAATAACATTGTTCATGCTGTTGACAGTTCTCATATACATTTATATGCGGACGACACCATTTTATATGCATGCAGTTCTTCTTTGAATGCAGCTTTGTCCTCCTTGCAGCACAACTTTAATTGTCTTCAACATGCCTTCTCCAACCTTCACCTTCATTTAAACACAAGTAAAACAAAGTTCATGATCTTCAACCGTAACTTACCGCAATCAACTTGCCACTCTAGTATTGTTTCCCTGGATGGTACAGAACTACAACTTGTCAGTTCCTGTAAGTATCTGGGTATCTGGCTTGACAGCACACTTTCATTTGACATTCACATTAATTCATTACTCTCTAAAGTCAAGTCAAGAATTGGGTTTCTATACCGCAACAGGTCATCCTTTACTCATTCTGCAAAGCAAACCTTGGTCAAAATGACAATCCTTCCCATCTTAGATTACGGTGACATCATTTATAGGACTGCTTCCAAAAACCTACATAAACTCGATGTCATTTATCACTCAGCAATCCATTTGGTCACTGGTGCCCCTTTTACTACTCATCATTGTGATCTGTACTCACTCGTTAACTGGCCATAATTCCATTCCCGCAGGTTGTTACATTGGTATCAATTTATATACAAAACAATCATTGGTAGAACACTGTCATATCTTAGATCATTACTCATCACTTCCAACAACCAGCGCAATTTAAGTTCCAGTAACCTAATCTCTATGGTTATTCCCAAAGCTCGCACCTCCTTTGGCCGCTCCTCATTCCAGTTTGCTGCTCCCAATGACTGGAATGAGTTGCAACAATCACTAAAGCTCACTACCTACGTTCCATTATCTACCTTCAATAATTCATTGCATTCAATAGTTTCTGATCAATGTGCCTGCTTCTGAGTACTTAAAGATTGTTTTAAGTCTGTTTTGATGGCTTGTACATATTATATATGAGAACAGTCCTTTGTCTTTCTGTCTAGGTGTTTTATCTTATTTTTATCTTGCATTTTTTTTATCTTATCTGTTTTTATCTTATCTGTTTGTGTAAAGCTAACTATGTGTCTGTTGCTGCTGCCTCTTGGCCAGATCGTCGTCGTAAATGAGAATGAGTTCTCAATCGACTCATCTGGATAAATAAAGGTTAAATAAAATAAAAATAAATAAATTATTTTATCATTTCTGCATCAGGGAAAGGCTTCTTGTGTTTCCCCAAAATCCATGAAACTCTGAGGGAGCACTCTATTGTTTGAGTCACAGATGCAGGGAAAGTGGGTGTCCCATAGGAAAGAGTGGCCGTCCCTGCTCATAAGAGTTCAGTTTCCTTCACTAGTGAATAACTGCAGTTAAAACTAGATCAATTGCATTTCTTGCAGAAATGCGTTTGAATGCTGGATTGCTAAAAATGACAGCTGAAGCTGCTGAATAACTGAACTGAAGCTTAAATTGAGCTTAATTGTCAAAATGAGCTGAATGGATTTGAAGATTTAGGAGCAAAAATCCCTAAGAAGTGTAATAAAGCTCAAAAAATAGGTGAAGAATCGAGAAAAAGTCCTAAACAGCAGAAACCTAAAAACTCTGAGCATAATTTAACAGCTCATATTTGAGTAGAAAAAGTTTAATTGTCACAATTAGCTATTAATTAACTGTGAATTTAGCAATATATGCTGAATTCTGAAACAAATAGCTTAACATGCCTTAGAACTGAAGTGAAATTGAAAATGAGTTTATTGTCAAAGTTAGCAGAATGAAATCTAAATTAAACTTAAAACGAACAGAACTTGTTTTAAACTTTGAAGTTTCAACACTATCTCAGCCAATCAGAGAGCAGGGATGGGGGAGGTCTGATTTCCTGAGACCAAGCCAATTGATTTGATGTATAATATATCTGGGTGCGTATTTCTGTTGTCCAAGAATGTATTTGAACACTCTCAGCCAATCAGAGAGAAGGGATGGTGCAGGGCTGGTTTCCTGAGACTAAGTTGATCAGTTTGATGTATAATATGTGCGTATTTTCGTTTAGCCCGAAGAAAGTTGAATACTCTCAGCCAATCAGAGAGAAGGGATGGGGCAGGGNGACAGTCTTAAATCAATCCTCAAACGCCCGCATCTTGAGTCCGTCATTCATGCATTCATCACTTCCCGTCTGGTCTACGCAAATTCTGTCCTGATTGGGATAAATGCTTCTGCCCTAAGCAGACTACAGAGGGTTCAAAATGCTGCGGCCAGATTTTTAACTAACACCAACAGACGTATGCACATCACACCTATTCTAGCAGATTTACACTGGCTCCCGGTCAAATTTAGGATTCATTTCAAAGTCTTGTTATATGTATACAAGGCTTTGAATTGCCCATCTCCATCCTATCTGGCAGACCTGCTGACTCTGTATGTCCCCACTCGCACCCTTCGTTCAGCAGATCATCTGCTACTGGTTGTTCCAAAGGTCCGTTATAAATCCCGGGGAGAGCGTGCCTTCTCTCATGCAGCCCCCAAACTCTGGAACACTCTGCCCCTCCATGTGCGTTTGGCTCACTTGGTCAGCAGGTTCAAGTCGGCACTTAAAACTCACCTTTTCAGCCTTGCCTTCCCTCCGTGACAATTTCCATGAAAGTCCAGCACTAGTTTTACCTATCTTAATTTAGTTTTATGATTCAGTAGCTCACCTTTTAACTCCTTGCACTATTTTTTAGCTTTTTTTTATTTTATATGTGCCATTTTAATTGGTTTTTATCACTTGCTGCATTATTTTTTACTCTTGATAGTGCTGTTACTTTTTACTTGTTCTCTTAGTCTGTTAGTTTTTAGTAGGAATTTTTATCCGTGATGTTGTGCTATGTTTTTGTGTTTTACCTGATTTCCATGCTTTCATTGTGTTTTGTTGATATGTTCGATCATTTGGCTTTTTTATGTAAAGCACTTTGATTAGCTGCCATGCTATTTTTAAATGGTGCTTTATAAATAAATTGGTATGGTATGGTACGGTATAAGTCTGTCGTATTTCAGAAGGTTGCAGCGTAGCTAGCGCCGGCGATGATGCTTTCAGGAACGCTCGGAAATACGGCAGTTTATATAAAGGCTTTCAGACGGATTTGATTCAGAATCTTTATAAATAAAAATTTTGATTTGAACATGAATCAATTTTTTTCAGCACTTATGGCCTGTATTTGATATGTGAATAATAATAATAATAATAATAATAATAATACTGTAAATCCTCTAATATTGGCCTGTATTCCATTACCGGCCGGGTCTCCTATATTAGCCGGTCTCGCTGTCAGCAGGGGTAAATACAGGCCGGTCTCTAATAGTGGCCGGGGCTACTATTAGAAACAGTGTGTGTGTGTGTGTGTTTTTTTTTCGGAGATCGATGGTAAAGTGAGCCCTCACTCGATTTTTCGAGGCGCACGTATATCAAGTTTTACGGTAACAGTGGACTAGTGGATCGCGGACCTCAAATAGCTTTTAGAGTGCTAATGTTTTTAGCAGTTAGCTCAGTGTTGTAGCGTGGCATTAATACCTTAATAAAATCAAACAAATGTACCAGAACTGTGGATTTAGAAAGGCTTAAAACGTTAGTTATAAGTAGATCCTAGCACGTACTCACCGTTAGCATTAGCTATCATTACGAGTTAATTACGTAACTAAAATAGCACATCTCATGAGCATAAACAAGACAACGGTCATTTAAAGCTTCTCCGGATCTCTAAACTGTTAACCAACCTGAAATAAAATAGGCTTTCAGACTCATGAAAGGCTTTTGGTTTGCAGTGTAATATGAGATTTGCCACACGAGATAGTTTGTTGTGTCGATCGCTTCAGCGTTGGGTAAATCCTCCAGCATGTATTAAAAGTCCAACTCTTAAAATTAAATGAGCCCTAACCTAAAGGAAGATATCGTGTCTGTGCCAGCTCGTTTAGAACACTCACTTTCATCCGTCACGCTGTGTTTTATAGTAGAGCAAAACACTTCCTGTCCACTGTTTGAGTTCAGCGCGGCGGCAGGGTCACGTGAGTGAAACCCACCAATCATCACTTTTGATTTGCACGTGAGACTTCAGTCACCACTCAAATAGACACAAAATCTTGATTTTATTCATTCTACTGGTAGTTTATTTTGCTCAAATTGAAATATAGGCCTGCCTCTAATTCTGGCCTCTTTCCAATAAAGGCCTGAACCAGGATCAGAATCAGAATCAGAAGGGTTTTATTGCCAGATGTGTGAGAAATCACAACATCAGGAAATTGCTGCGGTACTTGGTGCAAAAATACAGATGCGCTTGAGTAAATAAAGGCCCGGGCCTGTATTAGAGGATTTACGGTAATAATACATTTTATTTAAAAGCACCTTTCAAGTCACCCAAGGACACTTTACAATATAAAAATAAAGCAAGATAAAAACATTACAAAAATATATAAAAATACTAAGACATTGTAATTAAAACTAGGTGGTAAAAGCTTGTGTGAACAGGTGAGTTTTGATTTAAAAAGTGGGAGAGAGTGTGAGGTGTACCTACCAGGAGGACTTCAGTTTTAGAACTGTTCAATTTGAGGAAGTTGGAAGTGAACCAAGAATGGATTTCTTGGAGACAGAGGGTCAGGGAGGAAGGTGGGAGTGAAGCTGAGGGTTTGGTTGAGAGGTAGAGCTGGGTGTCATCCACGTAACAATGGAAGTTAATGTTGTGTTTACAGAATATGTAGCCTAGTGGGAGAAGGTAAATGATGAACAGAAGGGGCCCCAGGACAGAGCCCTGGGGCACACCAGCAGAAACAGGAAAGAGATTGGATTTATATGACTTCAGTTGAACAAGGTGTGTACGGCCAGAGAGATAGGAGGTGAACCAGGCAAGAAGAGATGGGAGATGGTGTCAAATGCTCCTGTGAGATCAAGAAGGATGAGAATGGACAATAAACCAGAGTCAGAGGCCGTGAGCAGGTTGTTGGTGATTTTGAGAAGTGCTGGTTCAGTGCTGTGGAGAGGACGGAAGCCAGATTGAAACTGTTTGTAGAAGTTACTGGAGATGAGGTGGTCGTGGAGTTGAGAGGCAACAGTTTTTTCAAGAACTTTGGAGATGAAGGGTAGATTGGAAATAGGACGTAGGTTATTGAAGCTCATGGGGTTGGTTATTTTGTTTGAACCCAATGGTCTCATTTCAGAAATGTGATGGAGCATGACCCAAGCTCTGCTGCTGAAAACACTAAAAATATAAAGAATCCTATCTTCCAACAAAAATGTTGGATGTTTATTTTATATTTGCTGATACCAACAGGAGGCTGTGGGCTGCATTAGGATTTAATGATGACTACCTGCATCTCCTTCACTAACCAGCTAACTAACCCTCCCATTACCAGTCCTGTGGGGACATTTGGACTATTATCTTCTTTAAAAAAAAGCTAAAAATAAGCTTTCTCCCAAACTTCTTTAATTTGAATTTAATATAAAGACAGTGTGATGGGGCAGCCCCATCCCTGTTAGGAGTGACTCCTGCACTCACACGGATACCCCTGCATGCATGTACATGATCAGCCAGTAACCTGCTCGTTCTGGGTACAATACACATCACTGATCAGCTGCCTTCTCCCTCCCTTCTGTGGGGGACAGGACAAGGGTGCACACTTGTTCGCGTCCCGCTGTTTAAGGGTTACAACAAACTTGAATTCAGGTGGATGGTAGATGGGGAAATGTGTGAAAATGTGGTTCTTTGTTCTAAAGGAGTGAAATCATGTTATTTACATTAATGTAAAAGTTATATATTGGAATTAATGTAAAATATGGGAAAATGTGGGAAAATGTGGTTCGACGTTCTAAAGGAGTGAACTCATGTTAGTTAAATTAAGGTAAAAGTAATATATTTGATTCTCGGGGAATGATTAAGGGGCGGGGCGTATTTAATGGGCGTCATGGCTGCCCAGGTGTTTTTTCTTTGAAATTGTTTGGGGACAGCCTGGGGAGCGAGTTGCTCCGGGCGACTGTCAGGCGGCCATATGATATGTGGTCCCCCTGTTACCTGCTGTCATGCTTCTGGAACAGGCTTCGGTGGTTCCTGTTTGTATCCTGGGTCACTTGGGTGTAATTAAAATTCTGCAACCACTATCCTCCGACAACCTGCTTTGGTTCATTCACAGCCCTGTGGGCTGGAGGTATTACATCTGAGGGCCAAGAGGAGGCGCCACAAGGAACCCATTCATCACAGTCACACATTACTGCAGATAAATAATTCCTACTAATGCATCATAATCTGCACAGAAGTCCGTGTCGTGGCTGATTTACGTCAAAATAAATAAAAAACTGCAACTTTGGTGTTAGAGATGAACTGGAGAGGTAGCTAGCTAGCAGTGTTCCTGTTGCTGTGAAGATTAATTAGCGTTGGACAGAGAATAGTTCGGTTCACGGAGGTATTCTGGTGAATAAACATCATTATTTATTGTTGCACACAGTACTAACAGCACTGTAAAATACGTGTGCAACATCCTGGTAAAATACTGTTTCTATGACAAAATATACACACTTACTTTAACATGCTGCTAACCTGCTTGCAATCATCAGGAGAAAGCAGAGGGAAGAAGCTGCTCCTGCACTCTTTGGTGGTTTTTCTTATCCAAAACAGACATCGTTTATTTTATTATTTTACCTGAAGGAAGAGAGAAAAACAAACATTTTACTCCTCAATGCTAAGGACATTGTTCTAATCTTTGCTGAAGACCAGCCACGCCCGGCTCAGCCACCAGGCCCAGCCACGCCTGGCTCAGCCACCAGGTCCAGCCACACCTGGCCCAGCCACCAGGCTTTACTATCAGCATCTGGGCCAATGATCCACCAGCAAGACTAGGCATTATCATCAGCCTCATGACTCTGGGCAAAGTTGCCATCACCAAGCTAAAGCTTCATTACCAGGATCAGGCTTCATGATCAGCCACTAGGTAGGCCTTAAAGCACCACTGCTCATCAGAGTTTTGAAACTGCCATCTACATAGCTCTGAAGCTCTTCCATAATCATGGGTTCCAAGGAAGTTAAAAAAAGATTGATGAACTGAAAGCAGCCATGAAAAGGATGGGAGAACAGCTGGGCACTATATCAAAACAGCAGAGCACCATTATGGGTCTGATAAATGAAATCAAGACACTCACAACAAAACAGAATAAACCTACTGGAGACCCGGGTTTCGGACTTGGAACAATATACTCGCAGGAATGAAGTGATAATCTCTGGACTAGCACTGAAATCATCATATGCCCTAGCTTTGAAAGGGGAATGGAGGGAAGGGGAGGAGAATGAACTAGACAATTCAGCTGAAGCCCAGGTAGTGGGATATCTACAAAGCAAGAACATTGAGATAGACAGAAATAGTATTGAAGCATGTCATGCAATTCAAACTAGGAATCACAAACATAAACAAGTGATCATTCTGCGCTTCTACAACAGGAAGAAGAAAACNGTGTGTGTGTGTGTGTGTGTGTGTGTGTGTGATGGGGCAGCCCCATCCCTGTTAGGAGTGACTCCTGCACTCACACGGATACCCCTGCATGCATGTACATGATCAGCCAGTAACCTGCTCGTTCTGGGTACAATACACATCACTGATCAGCTGCCTTCTCCCTCCCTTCTGTGGGGGACAGGACAAGGGTGCACACTTGTTCGCGTCCCGCTGTTTAAGGGTTACAACAAACTTGAATTCAGGTGGATGGTAGATGGGGAAATGTGTGAAAATGTGGTTCTTTGTTCTAAAGGAGTGAAATCATGTTATTTACATTAATGTAAAAGTTATATATTGGAATTAATGTAAAATATGGGAAAATGTGGGAAAATGTGGTTCGACGTTCTAAAGGAGTGAACTCATGTTAGTTAAATTAAGGTAAAAGTAATATATTTGATTCTTGGGGAATGATTAAGGGGCGGGGCGTATTTAATGGGCGTCATGGCTGCCCAGGTGTTTTTTTCTTTGAAATTGTTTGGGGACAGCCTGGGGAGCGAGTTGCTCCGGGCGACTGTCAGGCGGCCATATGATATGTGGTCCCCCTGTTACCTGCTGTCAGGCTTCTGGAACAGGCTTCGGTGGTTCCTGTTTGTATCCTGGGTCACTTGGGTGTAATTAAAATTCTGCAACCACTATCCTCCGACAACCTGCTTTGGTTCATTCACAGCCCTGTGGGCTGGAGGTATTACATCTGAGGGCCAAGAGGAGGCGCCACAAGGAACCCATTCATCACAGTGGTGTCAGAAGTGGGATCGGATGGCGAGTCGGAGGAAACCGGGCCGTCCGCGTAAAGTCAAGTGGGGACGGGGTTCGGCAAAGCAGGAGGAGGAGCAGGCAGAGTATTTCGCGGAGTCGGTGTCGGACACCCCGTTTTCCGCAGCAGAAAGGGATGAACGGGAATCGGCGGAGGAGGCGAGGAAGCCATCCGACGCGGATCCGGAAGAAGAGGGGAGCCAGGTAGCTACCCTGCTCCACTCCTTCCTGAAGACACAACAGAAAAAGGAGGATGCGTTGATGCAGGTGCTGCAGGATCTGAAAAGGACGATGCAGCCACCGTCGAACCGGCTGGGGGACCCGGCCTCATTGGAGGCGGAGTCAACGTCCTCGTCATCGCCGTCTACCGCCAGAAGGAGGAGGAGACGACACCGGGAGTCGTGGGGACGAGGTTCGGACCCGAAATTGCTCCCGTATGAGGCTGGACAGGACATTGAGGACTATTTGCTGCGGTTCGAGCGGGTTGCTAAAACCTGGGGCTGGCCGGAGCCTGAGTGGGCGTGCCGTCTGGTTCCGCTTTTGTCCGGTAAAGCCTTAGCCGCCTACACAGCTATGGATGAAGACAAAGCTCATCGCTATAAAGAACTTAAAGCTGCTATACTGGCTAAATTTGATGTATCTCCTGAGACTTATCGGCAGCGCTTTAGGGCGATGAATGGTGCCCCTGGAGAGAGCCCCCTGGAGGCTTATCATCGCCTGAAAGGATTGTACAGACGTTGGGTCCAGCCGGCGACGAACTCCAAAGAACAGATTGGGGAAATCATCATACTGGAGCAGTTCCTGCGGATTTTACCAGAGGAGGTGAGGACCTGGGTCAAGGAGCATGAACCACAGGATGGACAGGCGGCGGCGAAGCTGGCGACCCAGTTCTGCAATGCGAGGAGGGGCCGACGGGGAGCAGAGGACGTCAGGAGTTATCGACCACCATCGCAGCCACAGCAACCAAGGACTCGTCTGGAGCCGGGTCGCCGGGATCCACCAGGTGACTCCAACCGGGAGAGGGGGTGGCAACAACCTGGTAGGACACTTGTTTGTTATTATTGTCAGCAAGTTGGACATAAGGCGTCTGTTTGCCCCTTACGCAAAGAAAAAATAAGTGGAGCTTGTTATCCTCCCGGGATGAGGGTGACCTTACAGACTTGGACACAAGCAATGCCCACTATAAACTGATGACTGTAAATGGTAGTGTGGTCCGGGCATTGTTGGACACTGGTAGTTTTGTGTCGTTCATTCACCAGAAAAATGTGCCAATAGGGTTAAGTGACTTTGGGAGACAAGGGGAGGTGGTCTGTGTTCATGGGGATAAACATTATTACCCGAAGGCTGATTTAAAGGTGACCATTGATGATCAACAATATTTGATTACGTTCGCGGTTAGCCAGAGTTTACCCGTTGACGCAATCCTCGGTCGGGATTTTCTGGGAGTGTTAGAGGATTCCCACCTAACACAGGTCAGCAGTCAGCATGGTAGCCCCGCGTTGAACACCAAAATGGTTTCAGGCCCGGTGCTCACACGCTCACAGACAAAACTTCTCCCATTACCAGACTTAGACGCCAGTTTATGGGATCCAGTTAAACCCAAGCTGCGAAAAACTAGACGCCAACGACGTTTTGAGAAACAGTTGGGGTCCCCAAATCCGGGACTAGAAACGTTAACTTGGGACATACCCACTGATATAGCTGCCCTACAGAGGAAAGATGACGGGTTAAAAGCACTGTTCAAGGCGGCGGAAAATGGCCACGGGGGAGGGGGGTCCGGAGATTTTGGCCCTGTATATGTGCTAGAACAGCAGGTGTTGTACCACCTGGATACCAAGAGCAAACGACTAGTGGTCCCGGTCAGTTGTCGGCCGATGGTTTTACATCTGGCACATACCATTCCGTGGGCAGGACACCTGGGGCGACATAAAACCTATTTGAGAGTGGGTGCCCGGTTTTATTGGCCCACCATGTATGCAGATGTGCAGAATTATTGCGCCACCTGTCCGATTTGTCAGCGGACCACTCCCCCACGTCATTCCGACCGTGGGTTATTACATCCTCTACCAATCATTACCACACCGTTTCGTAGAATAGCGATGGATATTGTGGGGCCGCTGACAAGAAGTAGTCGGGGTCACCAGTATATCCTGGTCATCTGCGACTACGCCACCAGATTCCCTGAAGCCTTTCCACTGCATAACATTACAGCTCCTACCGTTCTGCGGGCGTTAGTACAGCTGTTCTCGAGGGTTGGTCTTCCAGATGAAATTCTCACGGACCAGGGTACCAACTTTACGTCCAAACTAATGCGTCTGTTCTATGAACAACTAGGGATATCACCCATCAAAACAACACCCTACCACCCTCAAACGGATGGGTTGGTGGAAAGGTTCAACCAAACCTTGAAACGCATGTTACGGAAGTTTGTAGAGGAGACAGGAAAGGATTGGGATCGATGGATACCGTTCCTCCTCTTTGCCTACCGAGAAGTGCCACAAGCATCCACAGGGTTTTCCCCGTTTGAGCTGTTATATGGATGGGATGTGCAGGGACCACTGGACCTCCTTAAGAAGACGTGGGAGGATTCCCCTCCGGCTGAAGGAAAAGGTGTCATCTCATACGTGATGGAGATGCGCGAGAGACTGGCCAACTACCAAGAAATGGCCCGAGACAATCTGCAGGGCGCCCAGGAGACTCAAAAGAAGTGGTACGACCAGCATGCAAGAACCCGTGAGCTCCATCCGGGCCAAGAAGTGTTGTTGTTGTTGCCCACGTCCACCAACCAGTTGTTGGCCAGATGGCAGGGGCCGTATAAGGTCCTCAGCAAGAAGGGGCCTGTGACTTATGAAGTGCATCATCCTGATAAGAAGAAAAAAAGTCAGACCTACCACGTTAACCTGTTGAGGGAATGGAAGCCGTCCAGCCCCGCTCCTTCCTTCCTGGTGTGGGGTGACCCTGAAGACCCGGAAGAAACGATTGGAGAAGATATTACTACTCCGGAGTTGGGCCTCAGCCTTGTAAGGGTGGACCATCTAGAGCGGGCTAAAAGCCAACAGCTTCAAGCATTGTTGGAAGACGTCCCTTCCCTTTTTGAAGCCACCCCGGGGCGAACAACTGTGATCCAGCATACAATCCGACTAAAGGAGACTACCCCTATACGCCAACATCCGTATCGGGTTCCCCAACGGCTGGTGGAGAAGATGAGGCTGGAGGTACAAGAGATGTTGGAGATGGGGGTTATTGAACCTTCCACTTCCGAGTGGTGCAGCCCTGTTGTGATCGCATTTAAGAAGGATGGATCGCTGAGATTGTGCATGGACTTCCGGAAGCTGAATGCGGTCTCGGAGTTCGATGCCTACCCCATGCCTCGAGTGGACGACTTATTGGAGAAGGTGGGCTCAGCGGAATACATCACAACCCTGGACTTATGCAAAGGGTATTGGCAGATACCTCTGGAGGGACATAGTCGATCCTACACGGCCTTTAGGGTGCCATCTGGTCTGTACCAGTTTACCGTGATGCCCTTTGGATTGCATGGCGCTCCGGCCACGTTCCAACGGCTAATGGACCGAGTTCTTCAAGGATGTGAACTGTTCAGTGCGGCCTACCTGGATGATGTCGTTATCTACAGTCACTCCTGGGAAGAGCACCTTCAACACCTGTCCCAGGTTTTGCGGTGGATCCAGCAAGCCGGGTTAACCCTGAACCCCACCAAATGTGTCTGGGCACAACAGGAAGTGCAGTATTTGGGGTACCGGCTAGGTGGGGGGCTGATACAACCACAAGTGGACAAGGTCAGTGCCATCCAGAACTGCCCAAGACCTCGTACCAAGAAGGAGGTGCGTGGGTTCTTGGGAATGGCCGGCTGGTATCGCCGTTTCATACCCCACTTCTCTACCATCGCGGCTCCACTCACCTCTTTGACCAAGAAAGACCGGCGAAATCCGGTGGTGTGGACCGACGACTGTGAACGGGCGTTTTCAACTCTCAAGTTAAGGTTGTGTGACTCCCCAGTGTTGAAAAGCCCTAACTTTGATCAAAGATTCCTGCTGCAGGTAGATGCCTCGGCTGTAGGAGTGGGGGCCGTCCTGTTGCAAGGTGACCCAGAGGGAGACCAAATATTCCACGGTAGAGAAAGAAGGACTGGCCATCAAGTGGGCCCTTGACAGTCTACGGTATTACCTGTTAGGCCGGGAATTTGATCTGGAAACTGACCACCGAGCTCTAACGTGGATTAACTCCATGAAAGACTATAACCATCATCTTACCTGGTGGTATATGGCCCTGCAGCCGTATCGATTTGCAATACGGCATCGATCAGGGCGGGCCAACCTCGTGGCCGATTATCTTTCCAGGTTGCCCTATACTAGCAACCTGGCGGTGAGGGGGGATGATGTGATGGGGCAGCCCCATCCCTGTTAGGAGTGACTCCTGCACTCACACGGATACCCCTGCATGCATGTACATGATCAGCCAGTAACCTGCTCGTTCTGGGTACAATACACATCACTGATCAGCTGCCTTCTCCCTCCCTTCTGTGGGGGACAGGACAAGGGTGCACACTTGTTCGCGTCCCGCTGTTTAAGGGTTACAACAAACTTGAATTCAGGTGGATGGTAGATGGGGAAATGTGTGAAAATGTGGTTCTTTGTTCTAAAGGAGTGAAATCATGTTATTTACATTAATGTAAAAGTTATATATTGGAATTAATGTAAAATATGGGAAAATGTGGGAAAATGTGGTTCGACGTTCTAAAGGAGTGAACTCATGTTAGTTAAATTAAGGTAAAAGTAATATATTTGATTCTCGGGGAATGATTAAGGGGCGGGGCGTATTTAATGGGCGTCATGGCTGCCCAGGTGT
>SSNS01000739.1:124541-140946 GCA_006937985.1 Aphyosemion australe | reverse complement strand
GCAGGGCGCCCAGGAGACTCAAAAGAAGTGGTACGACCAGCATGCAAGAACCCGTGAGCTCCATCCGGGCCAAGAAGTGTTGTTGTTGTTGCCCACGTCCACCAACCAGTTGTTGGCCAGATGGCAGGGGCCGTATAAGGTCCTCAGCAAGAAGGGGCCTGTGACTTATGAAGTGCATCATCCTGATAAGAAGAAAAAAAGTCAGACCTACCACGTTAACCTGTTGAGGGAATGGAAGCCGTCCAGCCCCGCTCCTTCCTTCCTGGTGTGGGGTGACCCTGAAGACCCGGAAGAAACGATTGGAGAAGATATTACTACTCCGGAGTTGGGCCTCAGCCTTGTAAGGGTGGACCATCTAGAGCGGGCTAAAAGCCAACAGCTTCAAGCATTGTTGGAAGACGTCCCTTCCCTTTTTGAAGCCACCCCGGGGCGAACAACTGTGATCCAGCATACAATCCGACTAAAGGAGACTACCCCTATACGCCAACATCCGTATCGGGTTCCCCAACGGTTGGTGGAGAAGATGAGGCTGGAGGTACAAGAGATGTTGGAGATGGGGGTTATTGAACCTTCCACTTCCGAGTGGTGCAGCCCTGTTGTGATCGCATTTAAGAAGGATGGATCGCTGAGATTGTGCATGGACTTCCGGAAGCTGAATGCGGTCTCGGAGTTCGATGCCTACCCCATGCCTCGAGTGGACGACTTATTGGAGAAGGTGGGCTCAGCGGAATACATTACAACCCTGGACTTATGCAAAGGGTATTGGCAGATACCTCTGGAGGGACATAGTCAATCCTACACGGCCTTTAGGGTGCCATCTGGTCTGTACCAGTTTACCGTGATGCCCTTTGGATTGCATGGCGCTCCGGCCACGTTCCAACGGCTAATGGACCGAGTTCTTCAAGGATGTGAACTGTTCAGTGCGGCCTACCTGGATGATGTCGTTATCTACAGTCACTCCTGGGAAGAGCACCTTCAACACCTGTCCCAGGTTTTGCGGCGGATCCAGCAAGCCGGGTTAACCCTGAACCCCACCAAATGTGTCTGGGCACAACAGGAAGTGCAGTATTTGGGGTACCGGCTAGGTGGGGGGCTGATACAACCACAAGTGGACAAGGTCAGTGCCATCCAGAACTGCCCAAGACCTCGTACCAAGAAGGAGGTGCGTGGGTTCTTGGGAATGGCCGGCTGGTATCGCCGTTTCATACCCCACTTCTCTACCATCGCGGCTCCACTCACCTCTTTGACCAAGAAAGACCGGCGAAATCCGGTGGTGTGGACCGACGACTGTGAACGGGCGTTTTCAACTCTCAAGTTAAGGTTGTGTGACTCCCCAGTGTTGAAAAGCCCTAACTTTGATCAAAGATTCCTGCTGCAGGTAGATGCCTCGGCTGTAGGAGTGGGGGCCGTCCTGTTGCAAGGTGACCCAGGACAGGAACAAGCTGTCCTATACCTCAGCCGCAAGTTGCACCAGAGGGAGACCAAATACTCCACGGTAGAGAAAGAAGGACTGGCCATCAAGTGGGCCCTTGACAGTCTACGGTATTACCTGTTAGGCCGGGAATTTGATCTGGAAACTGACCACCGAGCTCTAACGTGGATTAACTCCATGAAAGACCATAACCATCGTCTTACCCGGTGGTATATGGCCCTGCAGCCGTATCGATTTGCAATACGGCATCGATCAGGGCGGGCCAACCTCGTGGCCGATTATCTTTCCAGGTTGCCCTATACTAGCAACCTGGCGGTGAGGGGGGATGATGTGATGGGGCAGCCCCATCCCTGTTAGGAGTGACTCCTGCACTCACACGGATACCCCTGCATGCATGTACATGATCAGCCAGTAACCTGCTCGTTCTGGGTACAATACACATCACTGATCAGCTGCCTTCTCCCTCCCTTCTGTGGGGGACAGGACAAGGGTGCACACTTGTTCGCGTCCCGCTGTTTAAGGGTTACAACAAACTTGAATTCAGGTGGATGGTAGATGGAGAAATGTGTGAAAATGTGGTTCTTTGTTCTAAAGGAGTGAAATCATGTTATTTACATTAATGTAAAAGTTATATATTGGAATTAATGTAAAATATGGGAAAATGTGGGAAAATGTGGTTCGACGTTCTAAAGGAGTGAACTCATGTTAGTTAAATTAAGGTAAAAGTAATATATTTGATTCTTGGGGAATGATTAAGGGGCGGGGCGTATTTAATGGGCGTCATGGCTGCCCAGGTGTTTTTTTCTTTGAAATTGTTTGGGGACAGCCTGGGGAGCGAGTTGCTCCGGGCGACTGTCAGGCGGCCATATGATATGTGGTCCCCCAGTTACCTGCTGTCAGGCTTCTGGAACAGGCTTCGGTGGTTCCTGTTTGTATCCTGGGTCACTTGGGTGTAATTAAAATTCTGCAACCACTATCCTCCGACAACCTGCTTTGGTTCATTCACAGCCCTGTGGGCTGGAGGTATTACATCTGAGGGCCAAGAGGAGGCGCCACAAGGAACCCATTCATCACAGTCCGCGATACGCGCTTAAGTTTCACTTTTGTAAACAGAATCAGCTGAGATGATCATTTGGAGCGTTGCGGTGCTCCGGGAGCTTCTCTCCGTTAGATCTGCAGCTCAGATCATCTGACAGCTCACAGGGATGGTGGAGGACACACACCTGCGCAGCTTTGATCGCAATAAAAAGCAAGTTATGTCCAAGATACACGGAAGTCCGCGATACGCGCTTAAGTTTCACTTTTGTAAACAGAATCAGAGATGATTGTGAAGTGAAACTTAAGCACGTATCGTAGGGAAAAGTTTGCAAACATGGAACGTCTGGGCATTGTGCGCCGCTCCGACAGCCCTTGGGCGTCCCCATTGCACATGGTTCCCAAGGCAGGTGGGGGGTGGCGGTCCTGTGGGGATTTTCGGCGCCTTAATAACGCGACCACTGACGACAGGTACCCGATCCCCCACATTCAGGATTTTTCTGTGCATCTGGCTGGGGCAACTGTTTTTTCCAAGGTGGATTTAGTGAGGGGATACCATCAGGTTCCAGTCCATCCTCAGGATGTGCCCAAAACTGCGGTTATCACTCCTTTCAGCCTTTTTGAGTTTTTGCGGATGCCTTTTGGTCTCAAGGGTGCTGCACAGACGTTCCAACGCCTTATGGACTTATGGACATGCCGTTTTTGTTTGTTTATCTGGATGNAATGTGTGAAAATGTGGTTCTTTGTTCTAAAGGAGTGAAATCATGTTATTTACATTAATGTAAAAGTTATATATTGGAATTAATGTAAAATATGGGAAAATGTGGGAAAATGTGGTTCGACGTTCTAAAGGAGTGAACTCATGTTAGTTAAATTAAGGTAAAAGTAATATATTTGATTCTTGGGGAATGATTAAGGGGCGGGGCGTATTTAATGGGCGTCATGGCTGCCCAGGTGTTTTTTTCTTTGAAATTGTTTGGGGACAGCCTGGGGAGCGAGTTGCTCCGGGCGACTGTCAGGCGGCCATATGATATGTGGTCCCCCTGTTACCTGCTGTCAGGCTTCTGGAACAGGCTTCGGTGGTTCCTGTTTGTATCCTGGGTCACTTGGGTGTAATTAAAATTCTGCAACCACTATCCTCCGACAACCTGCTTTGGTTCATTCACAGCCCTGTGGGCTGGAGGTATTACATCTGAGGGCCAAGAGGAGGCGCCACAAGGAACCCATTCATCACAGTCCGCGATACGCGCTTAAGTTTCACTTTTGTAAACAGAATCAGCTGAGATGATCATTTGGAGCGTTGCGGTGCTCCGGGAGCTTCTCTCCGTTAGATCTGCAGCTCAGATCATCTGACAGCTCACAGGGATGGTGGAGGACACACACCTGCGCAGCTTTGATCGCAATAAAAAGCAAGTTATGTCCAAGATACACGGAAGTCCGCGATACGCGCTTAAGTTTCACTTTTGTAAACAGAATCAGAGATGATTGTGAAGTGAAACTTAAGCACGTATCGTAGGGAAAAGTTTGCAAACATGGAACGTCTGGGCATTGTGCGCCGCTCCGACAGCCCTTGGGCGTCCCCATTGCACATGGTTCCCAAGGCAGGTGGGGGGTGGCGGTCCTGTGGGGATTTTCGGCGCCTTAATAACGCGACCACTGACGACAGGTACCCGATCCCCCACATTCAGGATTTTTCTGTGCATCTGGCTGGGGCAACTGTTTTTTCCAAGGTGGATTTAGTGAGGGGATACCATCAGGTTCCAGTCCATCCTCAGGATGTGCCCAAAACTGCGGTTATCACTCCTTTCAGCCTTTTTGAGTTTTTGCGGATGCCTTTTGGTCTCAAGGGTGCTGCACAGACGTTCCAACGCCTTATGGACTTATGGACATGCCGTTTTTGTTTGTTTATCTGGATGACATACTTGTTGCCAGTCCTTCTGTCTCTGACCACATGGTGCACCTTCGCCTGCTGTTCCAACGTCTCAGTGAGCACAGCTTGATTGTGAATCCGGCTAAATGCGGTCTGTCAGCCACTGAGTTTTTGGAACATCTCGTTTCGCCGCAAGGGGCAGTTCCCTTGCCGGCCAAAGTTGAGGCTGTCTCAGCTTTTCCACGCCCCACTTCGGTGAAGCCCCTCCAGGTGTTTTTGGGGATGGTGAACTTTTATAACTGTTTTATTCACCAGGCTACTCACCTTATGCACCCCCTGTACAACGCCCTTCGAGGCAAGAAGGGTAACCAAGGAATTGAGTGGACACCCGAGGGTTTGCAAGCTTTGGATGATGCCAAGGCGGCCCTGGCCAATGCAGCACTTTTGGCGCACCCATCTCCTGACGCTCCCGTTGCCCTTACCACCGATGCCTCTGATTATGCTGTCGGTGGCGTGTGTGAACAGTGGGTTGATAGTGCCTGGCAGCCTCTCGCCTTTTTTAGCAGGAAGCTTAGGGAGGCTGAAAGGAAGTACAGTGCATTTGACAGGGAGCTGCTCGCCCTTTTTCTTGCAAGACGTCATTTTCGGTTCCTACTGGAGGGTCGCAAATTTACAGCTTTTGTTGACCACAAGCCTCTAACTTTTGCTATGGCAAAACCTTCAGAACCATGGTCCGCACGCCAGCAGCAACAACTCTGCTATTTCTGAGTTTACCACTGACATTCAGCATGTGGCTGGGAAGTGCAACCTGGTGGCGGATTGTCTGTCCTGGGCACGGGTTGGCGCCGTGCATTTAGTTGTGGACTACTTGGCCATGGCTGCCGATCAGTTTGCGGATGCTACGGTTCAGGCTTTCAGAACAGCAGAGTCTGGGTTACGGTTAGAGGATGTTCAGTTTCAGGACAGTGGAGTAACCCTCCTTTGTGATGTCTCTGTGGGCAGGCCTCGCCCGTTGGTTCCTTCCTCCTAGCGGCAGTGGGTTTATGATGCTATACATTCCCTTTCGCAACCAGGGGTTAAGGCTTCAGTTAAGCTGGTGGGGACCAAGTTTGTGTGGCCGGGGGATGTAAGGACATGGGCTGCTTCCTGTGTTGCGTGTCAGCATGCCAAAGTGCAGCGACACACCAAGGCTTCTCTGGAGAAATTTCCTGTACCCCAGAGGAGGCTTGACCATGTGCACGTGGACCTTGTGGGTTCGCTTCCCCCGTCCCGAGGTTTCACCCACCTCCTGACTATGGTGGACAGGTCTACCCGGTGGCCGGAAGTTGTTCCCTTGTTTTCAACCACCTTGGCTGAAGTTGCTCGTGCTTTTATCTCCTCTTGGGTATCCCGGTTTGGTGTGCTGCTTGACCTGACCTCCGACAGAGGCCCCCAGTTCACCTCTGGGTTGTGGACAGCAGTGGCCGAGAACCTAGGGGTCAGACTGCACCGTACGACTGCATACCACCCGCAGGCTAATGGCCTTTGAGAGGTTTCACTGCATGATGAAAGCATCCTTGCGGGCCACGCTTGTGGATGCCTGCTGGGTTGACCGGTTGCCTTGGGTCCTTTTGGGTCTGTGTCCGGCTCCTAAGGACAATTAAATGCTTTCAAACGTCTGGAGGTCTACAATTATTGTGTTTCAAGGAAAATTTGGCCGATGTCTACTGCAAAAACAGGAAGCCGTGACTTTGGTAAACCCGTGGTCGTGCTGAAAGCAGAAGTCAGCACCAGCCGGCGAGCAGTCAGCATGATTCACATCACCTGTGGGTGATTGCCAAAGAAAACGGATAAATCCTCACTGCAATAGGGCAAAGCCGGGTAAGTCTTCATTAATCAGCAGTAGCTCAGGAGGTAGAGCGGGTTGTCCAGTAATCGGAAGGTTACAGGTTCGATCCCGGCTTCCCCCATAGAATGCTGCTGTTGGGTCTTTGAGCAAGACACTTAACCCGCCTTGCCTGCTGGTGGTGGTCAGAGGGACCGGTGGCGCCAGTGTACGGCAGGCCTCGCCTCTCTCAGTGCACCCCAGGGCAGCTGTAGCTACATTGTAGCTAATCCCCACCAGTGTGTGAATGTGTGTGTGAATAGGTGGATGACTGATTGTGTTGTGAAGTGCCTTGGGGGGTTGTAGAACCCTAAGAAGGCGCTATACAAATACAGTCAGTGTTCCTATTTATTTCTTTATTTGTTATAATGATCGCGGGTTGAGACACCTGAATCAGAACGCGAAAACAATGTGACTCTGGATACACGAAGATGAATATTTTTATAAACATCTTCTCTTATTAACAAATACTTAGTCACAAGGACTTACTATGAACAAATGAGCCACACAAACTGACTGTTGCTGCAGGAATCCAGGCTTCGGGCAGTCTGGGTCACCTGCAATCATCTCTTTCATATTTCGTGGTTCTTTATGGAGGAAATTCCAATAAAACTTTTTATTTATTCTCCCACGGGCCGAACGATCAACCACACAGCAAGAATTCAATTCAAATCAATTCAGTTTATGTATATAGCGCCAAATCACGACAAGAGTCGTCTCAAGGCTCTTCACAAAGTAAACATTCCAATAGAGTTCAGTTCATTAAGCCAATCAGTAAAAAAGTTTCCTATATAAGGAACCCAGCAGATTGCATCAAGACACTGACTGTGTGTTGATACAATCCTCATACTAAGCAAGCATGTAGTGACAGTGGGAAGGAAAACTCCCTTTTAACAGGAAGAAACCTCCAGAGGATCCTGGCTCAGTATGAGCAGCCATCCGCTACGACTCACTGGGGATTGAGAAGACAGAGCAGGCACACGCACACCCCACACCCACACACACACACACACACACCCACACACACACACACACACCATATAGATCAAGTAGTGTTTCTATGGCTACACTGTGATTTCTTAGTAGAAGTTCTATTAAGTAAGAGAAACTTTATTGTCTTTATCTGAGTGAATCTATAATTAATTCAATAGGTGAACTAATAGTAGCACATTCTATGTTAAAGAAAGTGAGATGTAATATCAGGAGAGGGAGAATGTTCAGTGGTTGGCAGCAGTGTGCCAGCCGATGGCCCCCTCCATGAGGCCACCACAGCTCAGCAGAACGCCAGTGTAGCTTCTTCTGGGGAGGAAAACACTTAGAGAGAAAATAAAGTTAACAGCTGAAATAACAGGAAATAATGCAATTAGAGAGTGGTGGTAGAAGAGAGTAGCAGAGTGTGGAAAGTGGTCAGTATGTCCTCCAGCAGTCTAAGCCTATAGCAGCATAACTACAGAGATAACTCAGGATAACCTAGCCTTTTAGATGGAGGCATGTGGGAGGCAGGGCCAGGGAGAAAAGTCTTTAACGACTGTAGTCCCCGCTGTACACTCTACCTCCCTCTGCTCCCCACTCATCTAAACCTGGGCTAACATCAGAATTTAACCATAAGCCCTATCAAATAGAATAGTTTTGAGCCTAGTCTTAAAAGTAGACAAGGTGTCTGCCTCACGGACTAAAGCTGGGAGCTGGTTCCACAGTAGAGGAGCCTGATAGCTAAAAGATCTGCCTCCCATCCTACTTTTAGATATTCTAGGAACCACCAGTAAACCTGCAGTCTGAGAGCCAAGTGCTCTGTTAGGAACATATGGAACAATCAGATCACTGATGTATGATGGAGCTTGTTTATTAAGAGCTTTATATGTGAGAAGGAGGATCTTAAAATCTATTCTGAATTTAACAGGCAGCCAATGTAGGGAAGCTAAAACAGGAGAGATGTGGTCTCTCTTTTTAATTCTCATCAGAACTCTAGCTGCTGATACACCTGCTTAGCTAAATTCTCCTCCAAGTGTGCAAAACAAGTGAATTATAGGCAAAATAAGATGTTTCTTCAATACCGTGATGCAATGCGAAAAACATAAACATTGACGTCACAAAAGATCCTCCTATAATCCTGGTTGGTACAAGAGGTTTACTGTTTACTTTGTGCATTTGGTGCTGGGTTACAACACAGCCAGTACTGGTTAAGGTCTCATTTGGACTAGGTGGAAACCTGGTCTAAATGTCTTTGTGTGTCAAAATGAATTTATTATGCAGGAATATTGTTTTTATATATATTTATTCTAACACTGTTTAGAGCTCAGGTATGGAGTAGTCGTTTGATGAAGAGTTTGAACCTCCTGTTGTCTCATCAAGCAGACGTGGTTGAAAACGGAGCCACCCATCAGCCTTTTGAGGTTGTGGTGCAGCTGTGAACCTTGGAGAGAAAGATTTACCTCAAGTTTGAATATTAGATCAGAACGCATTGTTTGAACAGGTAAACAATATTACACTCAACACAAATTAATACTCAATACTGTTGACGTAATGGATCTCTTTTCATTTATATAGTACCCCCTACAGAACCTTAACCTTCACCAGGCTAAAGAAGAGCTGCACAAAGACACTGGTGGTGTTTGATGTCCTTACCATCGACATATAAATCTCTGGACATAGCCCGCCCATTTGCATATTAATATTCAGAATGATTCAAAATGGGAGGTTCCCACCACCTCCATTTTGGCCGTGACACACGCCTCTTCACGCCCAGACAATCCATAAATGGGAAAAGAGGTGGGGCTGAGGGTGGGGCAGTGAGGGTTGGCGATAACAAAACCAATGTAGCAACTAGCTAAACTGAGCTAACACCCGAAGCTAAGACGGAGCTCCGAGACAGCGAACCACGCAGCTGTCTGGCTTCCATGCGAGGCAGCAGCATCGGTTGTCTGTGGAGCTGTAATATGGACTGTAAAAATACAAGCAGAGCCTCAGACCGCTGCGATCGGAGCCGTGCGCCCTGGCTGCTTACACGATCTCACGCTCCGCTCCAGGGGATTTTAGCGGGACCTTAGCTGCATGCTAACTCGAAGCTAGTAGAGTTTTTTGGGCGCTTTTAGCGAGAGAAACGCAGTTGAGCGACTCCAAAGTGTAACGAGATCAGCTCAAACAGCTCAATTGTTCCTGTAGCCTCCCTCAGAGAGTTCCACAGGCTACAACCACAGCCTCAGACAGCAGCCAAGCTCCAAGTGGGAGAAGGGAGTGTGCGGCTGCTTGTGTGTAGAGAGGCCAGGCGCCCGCCTTGCTGGACTGCATGCCTCTGCAAGGATTAAGCGCACATTCGCGGATCTCTGATTTCAGGCCGCTGCTGTTAAAAGGAGAGACACGTTGCCCAAACTCGACAAACCTCCATTCTGCAGCGATGACCTCGTGGATCTTTGACCGTGGTGGACCAGTGAAGTCTCGAAGCCTCAGCTAGCCTCGGTTAGCTTACCTAGCTCGGGTTACATAGGGTGACCAAATGTCCTCTTTTCCCCGGACATGTCCACTTTTCACCCTCTGTCAATTCAACAACATATGATTATATAACTTATAAAGTCATTTTATGAACAAGGGAAAATTAACTTTATTCAAAGGATATGGAGAAAAGGTCTTGCGTCATCACAGCGTCTTGATGTCTTCTGATATGCCACAGGATAAGTTAATGAAATTGGGGCATGATTAGAAAAGTGGGGCACGATTATAGTTTTCATATCGTTGGTTTGACCGCATGGACGTGGCCTGTAAGCTAGAAGTTTAGCTTTAGTCATTTTGATGAAATAACAGGCCTGTGATCATCTCCCTATCTTTACAGTTTATGATGAGAACTACAAAAATAACAAAACTATCAAGGAAAAAGAATATAGACGAGTGAGAACAGAAGAAGCAAAGAAATGCCTTTAAAAATATTTAATGACAGAACTGGGATACAATATATCAAAAAGCAAATGTGAACAGTGCATATGAAGAATTTATTAAACTAGCATGTTGTTTAATAAAAATTGCCCAATGAAACAGTCTTATAGTAAAAATAAATACAAATTGTCCTAAGGGTTTTCCAAAATGCATGAAAATAGAAAAATGCACTATATCGAAGCGTTGTTAGATAGAAAACAGTAAATGCCGAAATTAAATATAAATCGTATAAAAACAAGTTGATAAATATATTGTAGCTTTCTCTGTCGCCACCAAGCGTGGGGTGCAGGAAGCAGCCTTAGCCAATGAAACTAGGAGTCAACTCAGCAGGCAACAACAACTTTATTAGCCGAACGGCTCCCCTCCCCATTCCCCAACATAAAACATTAACTGATGGTGTTCACTAACACCAACTAAAAATGACACATAATGAACGCTAACCAAAAGTAAACCAACATTAACATAACCCCGAACAACAGACCCACCCCGAACACAACAAAAAGGGAACAAAACAACCCTAAACCACTCCCACAATGCCCTGCGGCCTCCACTCGGCCTGGCCGTGGGCAGGGCTGCCACAATATTAAGAGAAAGCAGAAGGGAATACTACAAGAGAGTATTAAATAACAATAGAAATAATATCAAAACAATGTGAAGCTTACTCAATAGTGTTATAAAAAATGGTGCCACGCAAAACAGCTACCCTGAGTATTTTATGCACAATGACCAGGAGTAATATAATATTGAGGTTGTGGCCAACAGTTTTAATAAAATTTTTGTTAATGTTGGACCAGACTTAGCTAAGACAATTACTGATCATGGAGCTGCAAATGCCGATCTGGAGACCCTGATAGAAAAAAATCCATACACCATGTTTCTCAGGGCAGTGGATGAAAATGAAATGTCTGAAATTGTTAGGAAATGCAAGAATAAAAAAATCCCTGGATTGTGATGAGATTGACATGATGGTGTTCAAGAAGGTAATAAAGGGTATTTTAAAACCATTTACATACATTTGTAACCTATCATTCTAAACTGGTGTATTTTCTGACAAAATGAAAACAGCTAAAGCTATACCTGTGTACAAATCTGGCATCAAACACCCCTTCACAAAGTACCGGTCTGTCTCTTTACTTCCATAATTCTCCAAAATTCATGAAAATCGTTTAATAACCGACCGGAAAATTTTATGGACAAACATAAAGTACTCACAGTCAATATGGATTCAAATCTGGCAGATCAACATCACTGGCTTTATTAGACCCAATAGAATACATCACAAATGCAATAGACAAAAACACTATGTTGCAGGGGTATTTATAAATTTAAAAAAGGCATTTGATACAATTAATCATAAAACATTCTTTTACTTTTTGTTCTTTATAAAACACAGATAGATCTTTCTTTACCTTATTGTGCTGACGTTTCGATCGTCGCTGCGATCTTCATCTGAGCTAAGCTGCTGAAAGCAGCTTCGCTTCCGTTTATGTGCGGGCAGCAGGCGGCAACGACATCGCCCCCTGCTGCCCGCGCCGTCCTGCTCGATGACGCAGTCCCATGCGTGGTCCAATGCGTACACCCCGTCATCCCTGTTCATGGTCCACGTCTCCTTATCTCAATAGCTTCTTTAATCCATCTTTTATATTTTTGTTGTTCTGTGTTGATGATCCTTGTGTTGTCCCAGTCCATGATGTGGTTTTCTCTGGTGCAATGATCTGTGACTGCTGATTTCCTTATTGTGCTCTCTGCTTCTTGTTTTGTTGCTCTTGTGTGTATTCTTCTTGTTTCTATTTCACATTCTTTTCTGTGTTCTGCTGTTCTTGTGTTAAGTTGGCGTCCTGTTTCTCCTATATATGTTTTATTGCATAATTTGCAGGGGATTTCGTAAATGACTCCACATTTTTTTCCTGTTGGGATCTTATCTTTGGGGTGTACCAGTCTTTTTCTAACTGTTGTGTATGGTTTGATTGGTGTGTTTATCTTGTATTTTTTCATTACTGCTACTATTTTTTCTGTCGTTCCTCTGATGTATGGGAGGGTTGTTACTGGCTTCAGTTCTTGTTTCTCTGGGTTCTTTGCTTTTCTTTTTGGTTGTTCTATTCTTTCTGCTCTTGTTTGTTGCTTTCCTCTACTAATCGCCCACGCTGGATATCCACAGGTTCTTAGTGAGTTGTGTATGTGTCTGTTTTCTTGATTGCTGTCTTGTTTTTCTGTTATAATTTTCGCTCTGTTGTATAATGTTCTTATCACTGACATTTTGTGTATCGTGGGATGTTCTGATGTCCATAGTAAATATTGATCTGTGTGTGTTGGTTTTCTGTATGTGTTTATTTTAATTGTTCCATCTTGTTTTTTGCTGATCCTCATGTCCATGAATGTAATGCTGCCCTCTGTTTCTTCCTCATATGTGAACTTAATGTTTCCTGTGTCGTCTATGTTATTTAAATGTTCTGTTGATGCTTGTGTTTGTCCTTTAGGTATGATTTCTAATATATCATCCACGTATCGCTTCCATAACTTTAACAGTTTTCGGGTGCAGTGTTTAATGCTTTTTGTTCGGGGGACCATGAACAGGGACGACGGGGTGTACGCGTTGGACAACGCATGGGACTGCGTCATCAAGCAGGACGGCGCGGGCAGCAGGGGGCGATGTCGTTGCCCCCTGCTGCCCGCACATAAACGGAAGCGGAAGTGAAGCTGCTTTCAACGGCTTAGCTCAGATGAAGATCGCAGCGACGATCGAAACGTCAGCACAATAAGGTAAAGAAAGATCTATCCGTGTTTTATAAAGAACAAAAAGTAAAAGAATTACGAAAAAACACACAGTATGAACGTACCAAAGAGGATCATGAAACGTTGTTTAAAAAACTGGAACATTATGGCATCAGCGGGGTTGTTTTAAATTTGGGTGGCAAGTTACATAAATAACAGGCAACAGTTTGTGATGATCAATAACAGTTGCTACTCATGTCTGGACATTGCATGTGGGGTTCCACAGGGGCCAGTGTTGGGCCCAAAACATTTCTTTTTATACATCAATGACATCTACCAAGTTTCCAAAGTGTTAAACTTGTTCTTTTTGCTGATGATACTAATATATTTTGTTTTGAGGATGATTTGCACCTGCTATTTAAAACTTCTTGTTATGTCCTTTCTGTGTTTCTTTTCTATTTCCATTGGTTTTCTGTTCTTGTCTAATGCACAAAGTAGAAAACTTTTTACCTTATTTTGCTGACAGTTTCGGCTACTTCCGGTCGCCTTCATTAGAGCTTGGTAGTGTCCCATTCATTGTCGTTTATCTACGAGCAGTAGAGGACAATGTCGCCCTCTGGAAAAGGTACGTAGATGACATATTAGAAATGATACCAAAGGGACAAACAGAAAGATTAACAGATCATTTGAACAACATAGATGACACGAACAACATAAAATTGACATATGAGGAAGAGAAGATTGAAGATTAAAGCCATCAGTTGTCACACACACTGGTGTGTGGTGAAAATTGTCCTCCACATTTGACCCATCCCCGTGGGGAGCGGTGAGCTGCAGACACGGCCACGCTCGTGAACTATTTGGTGGTTTAACCCCCCAATCCAACCCCTTAGTGCTGAGTGTCAAGCGAGGAGGAATTGGGTCCCATTTTTTTCAAAGTCTTTAGTATGACCCGACTGGGATTCGAACCCCGATCTCCCAGTCCCGGGGCGGACACTGATACCACTAGGCCACCGAAGGAAGGTAGCATCACATTCATGAATATGAAAATAACCAGAAAAACAGACTGTACTCTCAACTTTAACACATACAGAAAACCAACGCACACAGATTACCAAGACAGTTACTTTCGTCCGCTCAGCGCCTTGGTATACAGATACTCTATGGAAAATGAAAGCAGCTGGAAGGATTCTTGAGTGTCGCTTTATCGCCTCTGGTTTCACTGTTCATAAACAAATCTACAGAGAACACCAAAAGACCTACGCAAAATCTCTCAAAGAAGCACGATCACGGTTTTATTCTGACACCATAAGAAATTGCCCTGGAAATTCTAAACAACTTTTCTCTACTATAAACCTCAATGTATACCCTCTACAGTCTCCACTGAGGAACAATGCAACAACTTCATGGCTTTCTTTAAATCCAAAATTACATCTATTCATTCTGGTCTTTCTGACCTCCCTGCTCAAAGTGATTAGTCAGAAAATGCTCTGCCTGCCCCTAACTACCACTTAAACTGCTTCCCTAAAGTCACCCTGGAAACAATAAAGGACACTGTCATGAAAATGAGACCCTCCACGTGCCTTCTGGACCCTTTGCCAACTACCTTATTTCATATTTCATCTCTTGGCCCCCTCATCACAACTGGTCACATCCCTTCTGCCTTTAAACATGCCATGATCAGACCACTACTCAAAAACCCACTCTTGATCCTGATGTCCTGTCAAACTACAGACCCATCTCTAATCTTCCATTCCTATCCAAAATAATGGAGAAGGTTGTCGCTACCCACCTTCTGGACCATCTCAAACAAAATAATGACTGTTTGAAAAATTCCAATCTGGTTTTCGCTCAGCCCACAGCACTGAACAGCTCTGCTAAGAGTTACAGATGACCTACTAATGGCAGCTGATGCTGGCTCACCCTCTCTTCTCATTCTCCTTGACCTGTCTGTGGCATTCGATACAGTTGATCACAACATCCTCCTTCTTCGGCTTCACAATACCATTGGACTCACTGATACAGCCATCAGCTGGTTCAAGTCGTACCTAACAAATCAAACAGAGTACGTCTCCATTGGACACTACAGATCACGCTCACACCCTGTCACTTGTGGAGTCCCTCAGGGGTCTGTTCTCGACCCTATCCTCTTCATTCTCTACCTCCTCCCACTCGGCCAAGTAATCAGTCGTCATGGCATTGCTTTCCACTGTTATGCCAATTATACACAGTTATACATTAAAACAACTGCTGCAGCTCCCCATCTTTCTGGATTTCTGCCTGCTTCATCAACACCGTCATCAACAGCTTCAGCTAAACTCACGACATGTCTGGAAGAGATTAAAATGTGGATGGGGCACAATTTTCTGCAATTAAACAGCTCCAAGACAGAAGCTATCATGGTAAACACGCCCCACAAGATCCAGTCATCTCCTATAACTGGTATTACTTTCTCTGGTCACAACATTCTCCTTTCCTTCTCAGTTACCAACCTTGGTGTTAAAATGAACTCTCACCTCGCCTATGAATCCCATATAAAGCACATATGCAAGGTCTCCTTCCATCATCTCTGCAACATTGCCAAACTTCATTCAACTCTCACCCTACCAGATGCTGAAAAACTGGTCCATGCTTTTGTCTCCTCTAGACTGGACTATTGCAACACACTGCTCACTGGGATCTCTGGAAATAATCTTCAGAAACTTCAATATGTCCAAAACTCTGCAGCTAGGATCCCGCTGAGAGTGCGAAAATATGAACACATCACACCCATTCTGTACTCACTTCAATGGCTTCCTCTCCAATCAAGGATAAATTATAAAATCTCTCTCCTAACTCATCAATGCTTGTATGGAACTGCTCCTTCGTATCTTCAAGAACTTCTCACCGCATTAACCTCTACACACTCCCTCCGGTCCACTCATTCACATCTGTTCCATAGACCCAGAACCAGATTGAGCACTATGGGGGATAGAGCGTTCTGTGCTGCTGCACCCCGTCTGTGGAATGCCCTCCCTGAGACTTTAAGAGCACCTCAACCTACAGACAGTTTTAATGTCTTGTCGGACCATTTTTTGATAACTTTTGAGTTTATTATAACCGAGCTCTCTAGACATGAGAGTAAATTCCACTATAGTCGATCTTTATCTGATAACGCTGTAGCAAACTTTAAAGCAGCTGTTCCATCTTTACTGTCTTCAGAATCTCAGAGGAACTTAGCAGAGGGCAACTATTTCATTTCTAGCCCTTCACAAATTGACGTTCTAGTTCATAGTGTTACTTCCTCTTTACGTGTGGCATTAGACAATGTTGCCCCTTTAAAAAAGAAGGTCATTAAGCACAGGAAGTTGGCTCCCTGGTTTAATTCTGAACTGCGTACTTTAAAACAAACCTCTAGAAAATTGGAGAGAACATGGCGCTCTACACACCGGGAAGAGTTCTACTTATCCTGGAAAAATAGTCTAGTGCTTTATAAAAATAAGCTTCGACAAGCTAGAACTGCATATTATTCGTCACTAATTGAGGAGAATAAGAATAATCCTAAATTTCTTGTCAGTACAGTTGC